>VZTQ01012486.1:43605-64407 GCA_013400755.1 Pelecanoides urinatrix | reverse complement strand
CCTGGGACGTGGCGGTGGCCGCTTGGAGTTGGGATGGAGTCGTGGTTGCAAAGAGCCTGTTGGCCGCTCAGGGCTTTGGGGGTTCGCTGGGCAGTCGTCGTGGAGGGTGGATGCGCTCGAGGTCGTGGGTCCTTGGCCTCCTGATGTCCTCAAACTGCAGCTAAATCATCCAGTGTTAGTGCCACGCTTCTCCGCTGCTGGTTAGAAGAGCCTGTGGCTGGTTGCTTTGGTTTTATGCAGCATACGGTAATCGCCCCAGGAGCAGTACTTCGCCCTAATTAATTACCCTCCCAGAGGAACACCAGCATGTTCTTTTTGGGTCAGACTAGCTCCGTCCTGACTCTGAGCTAAACCCGGGAGCAAAGGAGAGGAGCAGGACCCCCGTGGGGTCAAATGCCCCGTGCACGAGTGCAGTGGTCGGGACCTCATAGCGTCGGATGCTCAAACCCTACTGCACAAGTTCGCGGCCCGTGCTCCGGAGGTGGGTCCCAGCTTGTGCTTCGCCCCTCTGCCCTCCCGATCCCGGCTCCGGCATCCAGCGGCTCGGCCGAGCCCCCGTGCAGCAGCAAGGCCAAAGCGCTGCGTCGTGCTTGCCGTTGGATAACGCCTTGTTTCTGGCTGCGAGTTGTAACGGGGAAGCGCAGCCCGTGGATGAGGTTTTGGACTGGACGGGGTCTGCCGAGTCAGTTTGCGAGCGGACACGCGCTTTCCCACCAACGTCCTTGATTAATTAGCTCCATCGTGGGCCGGTGCAGATGCAGAGCCGTCTGCCAGAGAGCTGCCTTGGTGTAATTTGGGGTGAGAGCTTTGTTAGTTCAAATGCGACTTCTGTTCCGCTTGTTTTCATCCTGGGATCCCCCTCGGCTGGAAGTGAGGAGGGAGGGTGAGATGGATCCCTCCCCGCAGACCCGAGGCAGGAGCTGGGCGCAGGCGGGCGGTGAAGAAAGGTCTGGAGGTTGTGGCTGAGGTTAAGCCATCCAGGAGGAGGAGGAGGCCACAAGAGGACACCTTGATGCAAGACTGGGGCTTTCCAAGGGGTCTGCAGCTGGAAATGGTAAATGTCAGAATTAAAAATGACCCGTCGGGTGATTGCTCATGGTAAAACAGGCTGGAAAGCAACTTCCAGCCCACTGCCCTTTTCCAGGGGAAGTGGAAGAGCAGCTCTTCCCATCCAGCCTCCGTCTCTCCTTCCTTCCAGGGACAAGGAGAGCCAGCACCTTCCCGAAGTTCTCCCTGACCGCCGTTAGGATCTCTCACAACCTTTGGGGTTTGTTTAATTGGAGCATTTGCAAAAAAACCAAAGTCCCAAAGGCGTGCGAGGTCGGAGGGAGCGCGTCTGTCGCCTCTCCCAGCAATAGCAACGCTGAGCGCTGTGACCAGCGGCTTTTCGGAGGAGGGGTTCCTCCTTCGTTACCTTTGATGGGGAGGGAGGGAATGAATTTCCAATTTAATGTGTGTGGGGGAGATCCAGTTTTACTTTGTGGGGGAGTCGTGAAGCTTCAAAGCTGCTTTTCCTCCCCTTTCCCCTTCCTTTTGGGCGAGGGGTCCTGGGCACAAACACTCCTCTCAGAGAGGGCGAGCAAAGGTGTCGTGGATCATCTTAACGTATAGACTTGCCTCCGCCAAGCTAAAACCCACTGGCCGTGCATCAAAAGTTCTAATTGCAGGAGGAAATCTTCGGTTAGCTTGCAGCTTTGAAGCGTTTACATCCTTTACCTGACCCAGCCGGGCGCCGGTTTTCAGCACCAGAGGTTCAAGCAGAGGTTTCCCGAGGCCGTGGCTCTGCGCGTCTCCGTGCCGTGCACCAACCCGGCTGCAAAGCTTTTCCACGCTGGTGTTACTGGTGCAAAAGGGCTTTGAGCTCCGTGTCGGCGGCGCAGTGGCTGTGCCGCTGCTCTGAGCCCGACCTGCTGCTGAGCTGCGCTCTCTGCGGGGCTCCCTCGGCCGTCTGAAACCCGACTCTCTTTTTCAGAGACTTTTTCTTGACCTACACTGCCCGTAAATAGAGCGTGTGCCCCGTAGGTGAGCGCGCCGACCTTCCTGTCCTGACATCTGACATTTTCTCTCCGTGTTGTGGGAAGGGGGGAAAGGTTTCAACAGGCACCTTGGGTTTTGAGCGTGTTTGTGGCTTTTCTGTGCTTGCCCCGCGGGGGTTTTCTGCTTTCATCCCTTCTCCCTATGGAAGAGGCACGTTACTACCTTGGGAACGAGCGCTGGTAGGTGGTGGTTGGAGATGAGGGTTGTCGCATGGCTGGAAGCTTTTTCTCGTTTGAGTTGCGCGGTAGGATTGTGCTTTGCATTTGTTAATGAACCTGAATTTTTGGCATTACTGTTGTTCCCTGGAATTAGGTTTTTAGGAGAACAGAGGTGGCTTTGGAGGCAATAATCGGGCATTGGCTGAATACTTCCATCTGTGGAGTTTTTCTGTAATTCTTTTTCCCCCTTTTTTCCAGGAGATTCTCTCCCACCCCAGAACCAGAGGCCTTAAGTGAAGTGTCTTTCCCCAAAAGCATGTTAAATTGCACAGTGAAGTATTGCTTTTTTTAAAGGGAGGTGTGTCCCCAGGAGTTGCAGGAACTTCTCCAGGTGCCTTTAGACCAGGCAGGACCCTGCGTGGGTTTGTCTAAAGAAAAATCCGCTGGTGGCAGCTCGGTTTGGCCGCGCTGGGCATCGCGGGGACATCGCAGGGGGCTGCTCCTGGGACGTCGGTACCTGAAGGACTCGCAGCTTCCCGGCTCTCCCCAGACACCCCAACTCTTGAACTTGGTGGGCGACGGCAGGGTGGGAGACGAGCAGGAGGCGAAATAACAAAGTGCTTTCTGTGCCACCGTGCATCACCTTGCAGGTCGCGGCAGCGGCTGCGGCGTTTTGCTGCTGTTTGCGGGTGGCTGAGGTTGTCCTTCCCCTGGAGATGCTGTGAAGACGCCAGGCCCCGGAGCTGCTGAGCTTCCCCTCGCTGTTTTATAACCATGTTGTCTCTATCAATATTTAATTTTTTATTGCGCCCTGCAACGCGTAAAGCTGATCCTATTACCTGGGTCCTATAGCACAGGCACGTAACGGCGTCTGAACGACCGGAGGTCCCAGCCGAGGGGCTTTTAGAGAAACCCTGGGGGCTGTTGCGACGGCGAAGGGTCGCTCCCCGCAGGCAGGGGTGCAGCGGCGATGCTCTGCCGACCTGCCCGCGCGTGCAGAGCTGAACCGAAAGCAGCTCTGCTTCCCCAGTAGCGGCTTGCAAAAGCAAACTGTCATTTGCTTGATGATTATTCCTGATTAATGGGGTTGGACTCTTGTTCCAGAAATACGGGAATGCGACTACCCTAAGTTTTTTCCCCTTTTGCAGCTTGCAATAAAATGTGGGTTTCGGGTCGTGGTTAGGCGGGGTCTTAGCGAACACAAGTCTAGAGGCTGGATTTGGGGAGGTTTTGCAGGGACAGCTCTGCCGTTCCTCTTGGCAGGCGTCCGAGCGGCGTTAGTGGCCGTGTGGAGCTTCTGGAGCCCTGAAAAGCAGCTTGTGATGTTACAGCAGATCGCTGTGCTGCGTAACGCGGATCCAGCGGCGCCTGAGAGCTCCGCGGGCACGGGAAAAGTGAGTGAAAGCCGGGATGACAGCGATGTGCTGGCTCTCCGTGCGGGGAGGTCGCAGTCGAGCTTTGCCTCTTTCTCACCCAGACTGTTTTTGTGCAAGGCAAAGCAAAAGAAAGAGCAAAAACCGGGGTCTCCCGAGGCTGTAGAAGTGGGATTCACGCATTGCCGTGTCAAAGCCTACGAGGGAAACAAGCGCTCACGCGTGCGGGAGAGGCGCATCCCGCATTCCTTCGGCTCCTGGGAGAATCTGTGCAGGGCGTAGCCTTTAAATTCATTTTCCCGACTGTCTGGGCACAGCAGGTTAGTGCTGGTCTTCCCCGTCCTCGCGCCTTCTTACAGGGACGGGTAACGTCCGTGCTTCGTCCTGCCTCGGCAGCCTGCGGGGCGAGAAATCCTTCTGCGGGAGGAAACGCCGTTCCTCTGCTAATGAGATGGAGCTGCAGGGAGGTTCGTCCTCCGGGTTGTGTAATTTGCCTAATTGTGTACACGTGCCTTGATGCATCGTCGGGCATCCGCGTGGCTCTGTGTGACGTCTGAGAAGTTGGGATTTGGGCGGGGAAGGGCTCCTGCTGGGGTTTGGGCAGCAGTGATAGGTGTTACTTGCACGGCGCTGGAGAAAGGTGGATATTTGGTCTCTTGAGACCAAAGGGTTAAAGCCCTGTTAGGGTGGGAGCTGGTATTTGGCCAGATAAGTCCAGTTTTGCCTTGGGAAAGGTTTTTAATGTTCAACTAAAGTTTTTTTAAAAAAAAAAAGCTGATTTAACTCCTTCCTCGCACTGCTGTGAGCCCAAAGCCTGTAACAGGAGGGGCGGGCGACCTGACTCCTCAGCAGGGCTCAGTGCTTCGCTGCCGCCCTTGGAAGGGACCCGGATAGCTCTGTCCCCACGCCGCGTTTCACCTGGGGGGTGGGATGGCGCTGGGTGGCCCCGGCAGCCGATCCGCAGCTCTGCGGTCACGTCCGTGCTCAAGCGCATTTGCCCAGGCTCTGCTTTTGCTCCAGACTCTGCTCATGTGGACGGGTGGGAGGATGTTCTGGTTTATGCACTATGGAATAATTGCTCTATGGCTCAAAACAACTGCTGAGAGTCAGCTTCTGAAACAATTTTTATTAAATACATGTCCATACGCTCAGGGGTATCGCTGGTGGTTTTTAAAGTAACATTATTCAGCAAGTTCTTGTTGCCACGTGGCCTTCTGAGTACGGAAGAGTGTCCAAGTTTGCAGGGGAATGGAGACAGCGAGCTTTTTGCGTAGTTGCAATGACCTGGAGACATCCTTCTCCCAGGAAAAGTTGGTAGCACGGGGGTTGAACACCCTCGCTTTTCCCAGCCAGCGCTGAGAGCGGCGTGACAGCACCCGGAGGATGATGAGCCCAAGTTCGTGCCAGCCGGAACAGCTCCGTGCTGCTCTCTGGCATGGTATGGAGCTCCCATATCATCGTTTCCTATAACCTGATAGCCAGGAAGATGCTTGGGCTGTTGCAGGTTAATGGTTTGTGGTGAAGCCATCCTGATGGCTCCCCAGGACCGTTCCTCCTGTCCTTAAAGGTAGGCTGGGCAGGACTTTTGGCAAGAGGCAGACCTGTAAGGTAGAAAAGAGGTACCTGTGGTTGTCTCAGAAACCCGGGTCTGGTTCCTCCCACGTCCCGTGGCGTGGGGACCCACGGCGTGGGCTGTGCCGTCAGCGACCTGCAGCATCTTCTGACCCCCGTGGGCATCCCAAGCTCTCGGTTTGGGACAGGGCTGGTGGGTTGTGTGGTGCCCAGCACAAAGGGCTCTTGGGTCTGGGGGCTTGTTGATGAGTTTGAGGAAAGCTGGGGGTCCACCTCCTGCTTGGAGGGGAGGGTCTTTCCCCTGAAGAAAAAGAAAAGAACCCAGAAGGGCTCTTTCCCTGTCGGAGCCTGCAGGATTCGCTCCACCGAGATGCTTGTGTGTGTCGTGCAGCAGGTTACGGCTGCGGGAGGGAGGGTTTGGTGCTCTGACCGTGCGTCCCCCCTGTCCCATGTGCCCTGAGGTCTCTGCCTCCGCTTTGGCTGACGCCCCTGTTTGCTGGGGCAGTGGGGGGCTTTTATAAGCACAGAGGAGGCGATGGCGAAAAAATCGTCGACCTTGACCCGATCAAGACTTCAGATTCCTGCCGAGCCTCTCCTGGAGGGCAAACGAGCTCCTGGCCGCTCTGCTTGGAGCAGGGGAAAGGGTTAGGGGCCGGTTTGCTGGCGGAGGTGAGCGGGCCGGTACCGCGAGGAAGAGGACGGGCGTTTATCGGCGCGACATGGGTGTCGTTCTGCACGCGTCTGCCTTTGCGCAGTTCTGTGCTGATGCACGAGGGGTGCAGGAGCCGTGTAGCCGGGGGAGCTGGGCTTCAGTCTGAAACACAAACTCTGTTGTCTCTCAGCTTTGAAGCAAGGAATATGTGGGTTTTGGGTGGATAGGGAGGCTAACTTGAAAAAAGCTGTAGCAAGAGCAGGTGTCAGGTCCTCTTCTCAACTACTCGGTCTGCTTTAATGCTCCTTTGCAGTTCTGCAGAGAGATGTCAGGATATGTGGGTTTTTTTAACTAAAAAAAGCTCAAAGCTCTTCCTAGGAGGAGGACCTAAATACCAAATGCATCATCTCTCTGTAGCCAGAGCTGAAATGAATCTGTCTGACAAATCTCTTCGCAGCGATGTCCTTGCCCTGCCCATCTTCAAGCAGGAAGAATCGAGTTTGCCTCCTGAAAACGAGAACAAAATTCTGCCTTTCCAGTACGTGCTGTGTGCCGCCACTTCCCCCGCCGTCAAGCTCCATGACGAAACGCTCACCTATCTCAACCAAGGTGAGAGAAGCCCCGTGCCCTCCGCAGGCCGTGTGCGCCTCGGGTAAACACCCTGAAAAGTAAAATTCTGCCTTTGGGAATTTCCCCTTGGGAATGGAAAGCGCCTCGATAGTAAACCCCAGATTGCTCCTGTTTGGAAGCGCCTCCTCCTTCGCCTTGCTGCCTGCCCTCTGCTTACGGCGATGAATCGCCTGTAGGATTTAACCTAATTAAAATCTGCGCGATGTAAGGTGGTTAACTGGTGTATCCGTGCTGGGGTGCTCTGCAACGGGTGTGTTTTACGGGTTCAAGCTGTACCCGCTGCTTTCAAGTAGAACTGGAAGATCAGGGTTGGCAACCAAAGCCAGATAAAGCTTGTGTAATCGATTTCTTCCCTGTTCTTGGTCTTGGGTTAATAAGGGTAATTCCTGGAAAGTACTGCTGCAGGAAAGGGGAGGATTATTCCTGGAGAGGGGTGTTAGAGCTGTGGCTCTAATGGCTTGTCCTCACTAAAACATGGCAAGAAGATCAAGTGGCATGTCTAGTGTGGCAGAAAAAGACGTCAGAATGCCAGAGGAGAGGTGACAGCGAAGGTCCAGCCCCGACTAACCGCAAGGTGCCCTTGTCTTCTTTCCCTCAGGGCAGTCCTATGAAATCCGGATGCTGGACAACAGGAAAATTGGGGAGCTGCCGGAGATAAATGGGAAACTGGTAAAGGTAAGCAGAGAGCACGGGTACGCTTGTCCAGCTGGGGCCATCCCCTGCCGTAGGGAGCAGCGTTGTCCTGCGTTCCTGCAGCGGCCTCTGTGACGGCGTGTGTGGGCCAGGTCTGGCTCGGCTGGGGGTTCGTTTTCCCTTTCCCCTTCTCCCGCCTTGTTGAGACCAGCCTGGCTGTGGTGTCCAACCGGTCTCCTGGGGTCAAGCCAAGAGGCAATTGCTGATCGCTTAGCGTTCGGGAAGAATAAGCTGCCGCCTTCATGCTTCTGTCCCAAGGCCCCTTCTGGGCTTTTTTTTTATTGCTTTGGCTTCTCCAGAAAAAGTTCAGGCCCCTCTGCTCCCCTCTGCGAGTGGGAAGCGCAGCTTGAAGACTGCCGGGTTTCCTGGGGCAGCTCCAGGCACTGGCCGTTTCTCCCCTCTAGAGCATATTCCGGGTGGTGTTTCATGACCGGCGGCTGCAGTACACGGAGCATCAGCAGCTGGAGGGCTGGCGGTGGAACAGGCCTGGGGACAGGATCCTGGACATCGGTGAGTCCCCGCGGCAGCACCTTGGCTGGGGCAGGAGGAGATGGGGGTGCCTGAGGTGCCTCCAGCCGGGCTCCCGTCCCTCGACTTTAAGGGACAAAGTGCTCTGACGATTCTGCACTTTGAGAGACGTGGTTGGTTCTTCCATATGTTCCCTGTGAATCTCTTCCTTCTCCTTCTACTACAAACCGCAGCTTGTTCTCCATATGTGCCCCTACAGATATCCCAATGTCCGTGGGCATCATTGACCCTAGAGCGAACCCAACCCAGCTCAATACAGTGGAGTTTCTTTGGGATCCTTCAAAGAGGACTTCTGTGTTTATCCAGGTAAAAGAGGAGAAGTGGGGAAACTCCTCTTGCAGGGGCCTAGGGGAAAAAATAAAAGTTTTCCAAGGGGGAGAGAGATGCTTTTTTGGCTCAGAGCTCTAAAATAGCAGCCAGATGCTACAGTGGTAGAAGGATGTCAACTAAAATACACCCTACCTGCTGCCTCAAGCAGTGCAAGAGAGCAGCAGTTTATGTGCTAGCAAGGCGCAGGCACAGTTGACCACTAATAAGTTGTTTTACACATTTTTGTGGTGGTTTAGGTCCCGCTGGTTTCATGATTTGGCTCTCCATCTTGCTTAGATGCTTTTGCACATCTCGCCAGCTCCTAAAATACCTCTTGGAAGTCTGGCCTTCCCGCCTAGAATAACAGGCTGCAGCGTCTGGAGGCTGGTGCAGCCGAACTCTCTGCCCGGCTGATCCGGGGCTTGCTTGTAACGTTACGAGGTTGCAAAACGTGTTGGAAGAATGTCGCTCCACCTCTGCTCCGGCATCCCCTTAACCCCTTAATGCTGGGGGTACTTGGTGTGGTCCCATCCCAGCTCGGCATTTCGTCCTTCTCACCAGGCCACCCTTCACGCAGGCGCTGTCCTGGCTTCCACGAGGGGAATGGGACGTTTTGTGGTCAGTCAGGCACGGCAGAATTACTAACCGCAGGGTGCCTTGCCTCCCCCAGGTCCACTGCATCAGCACGGAGTTCACCATGCGGAAGCACGGAGGAGAGAAGGGGGTGCCTTTTCGGGTCCAGATAGACACGTTTAAGGAGAACGAGAACGGGGAGTACACGGAGCACCTGCACTCTGCCAGCTGCCAGATCAAGGTCTTCAAGGTACCTCGGCCCGTTGGTGGCCTTTCCCCGCTAGGAAACGAACTGGGAGTCAGTCCCGAGTCACGCTGCAGCCCCAGTGAACGTCACGGGTGCAGGGCCACGGCCGCGCTTGCCTGCAAAAGGGCCTCTTGGTCCTTCTGCTCTTGCGTTGCCATTCTCTCCCTGGTTCCTCCCTGTCGATTGAGTCTGGATGCTGTGGAGGCTACAAAACCAGTAAGCCAAGAACAACGTACAGGGAGAACATGGATTGTGTTGCCTCTGTCTGAAACCTCCCACATTTAGTCTTCAGTCTTATCAGCTCGGGAGATCCTCCAAGGAGCTTCGGTGTCTGTCTAAACTCCTCACTTTATTAGTACCTGCGTCTGATGGTCCGTCTGCATCTGATGGTCCGTCTGGATCCGGCCTCTCCAGCGGTGCAGGTGCTTGGTCTCTGTTGCGAATCGTTTGCAGAAACCCAAAGCCACGGCAGCGCGATGGCGTGGGTGGCCGAGAAGGGTCACGCACGCAGCAGCGCCCGGGTGTCCTGCTGCGGGGGCGGCTGCGCAGGGAATAAGTGGGGGCACGCCGTGCCCACGCTGTCTGGTACACTGAGGTTGCCTCCGTTACCCCGTCCTCCCAGTAACACCACACGAAATCTTGGCTGTGGCCCCTCCGTTCTTCTCCCTTCAGGGGCACTCGGCGCGCAGGGGGGTGGGTTGCCTGGCCGGGCGCTTGTGCTGCTTTGCAGTTCTGCCGTGAAGTTGCTGGGGGATATCGGGCAGCGTGCCCCGCTGCTGCTGACTTGGCACCTTTCCCCTTCTCTCTCTTCTCTTTCGCCTATTTGGATTATAACATTTCGAAGGCCGGGGTGTGATTTGTTAGGGCTTGTTTGAGCTCTGGCTGGTATCTCGATGCCAGTAGCCTAAGCAGATGGCTGCGGAGTTGCGAGTTAAGGGATAAGGCTGGTCTCAAAGAAGCACCCAGAGGACAGGGAGGTTGCGAGGCATCTGGCGCCGCGTTTCTACCGAGCTTCAGCTCTTTGTGCCAGGGGATGGGGTGAGGGTTTTTTTGGCTCTGATGACCTTGAACCAGGAAAACCCAAAGCAGTGAAGCTGCGGCTTCAGGGCACGGTCTCGCTGCAGAGGAGGGTCTCTGATGGTCTCAGCTTTATCTCCTGCTCGTTCGAGGCAGCCGCTCTCCTGGTGTCGGGGCTGCTGTTGGGGAGGCAGGCTCAGCACCGTCTCTGTGTTCCCCTGTGCCTGTGTGAGACCTGTTTGCCGTGGGGTGTCCTTTCGCTGTGGGTTAAGGTGATTTGGGCTCCTGCCCTGCTCTTTCCTTTCTCCCCTCTGCCCCTCAAAGCTGGTGCTTTCAAAATAGCTGCTGAGGGCCCCTTACCCACTCTCGTCGGTGTCTGGAGCACAGATCCTTTCTAGCCGCCAGAAGGAGCAGCGCTGACCATGGAAAGATAAGCGCAACCATCAGATTTTCGTGGCAGGAACTGGCTAGTCGAGCCACAGCGAAGCAGCGCCGCTTCGCGCAGCTCGGAGCATGGTGGTGGCTTGTTCAGGTCTCAGTTTTGCTGCCCAGAGGAAAAGAAATTTGGAGTGTGGGGGAGCAGGAAGGCTGTGGTACCCGGCTGTATTTGCAGTCGTAAAGCTTCCCCGCTGGTGCCGTGGATGCCACTCATCCACTCGGGAAGCGTCCGCATGTTGGCAGGCAGCTGTGTTGGTCCACCGAGGCTGAATTCCTTCCCCTTGTGAGTGCAGGGAGAGGAGCCAAGGCAGAGCCCGTCCACAGCCAAGTTTTAAGGGAATTTCTTTAGGGTTCTGCCCAGGGGAGCACCGGGATAGCTTTGGTGGTTATAATGGTGCTCTCTTACTTGCTGCTTTCCCCAGGGCTTTGAGCATTTGATAAAGGCAGCAAGTAAAATCATCTTAATCTTGCACACGAGAAAGTGCTCGGCTTTCCAAGGTTGTGGCAAAGGCAAGGACGTAATTGAGCGCTCTCGTGTTCTGGTGCAGTTTGTGCCTCTGAAATGCCGCCTCTCAAAGTGGTCGGTGAAGGCACAGAAGGCGCAGCTCAGATGTGTGACACCAGGAACTGGCCTGCGTCCCCTTTGAGCCAACGTGTGCTGTCGGGAGAAGTTTATTCCGAAAAATGTTTCACCTCCTTGTTCAGATGTTCTGGGCCCCATTTTAGGGGCGTGGGTAGATCAGGGTAACGGGGTTATTAGCGATGCTGTCGCCATAGTTAATTGTCTGTGCAGATAGTCCCAGCCCTCTTCCCTCTGTAAAGCAACAAGTGGGTGAGTAGAAGGATGAGTCACCTTTTCTGGTTCTTGCATTTCTTGCACATCTGTCCAACCGTCTGCTGCCGCCCTTCCATGCTGCCGTTCTAACAGGAACATCTCCCTTCCAGCCCAAAGGAGCTGATCGGAAGCAGAAGACGGACAGGGAAAAGATGGAGAAGCGAACACCTCATGAGAAAGAAAAATACCAGCCTTCCTACGAAACTACGATACTCACAGAGGTGGGATGCTCTTTTATGCAGCGGCTGGCGGCGTTGTTTTAACAAAACCTGGCTTCCCTCGCTCGCAGGTGGCGAGGAACTGGCTGTTCTGCTGTGAAACATTTGGCCAAGTTGTTAATAGCTGCAAGACAAAAGCAAGATAAATTTTGCAGGCAGAAGAGGTGTTTCTTACTAGACCTGAAAAGGGCTCTTGTGCCTGGACACATGATGGTTTTTTCCCCCACTGTAATAGATCATCTGACAAAAGATTTTTACCTCTCCCTGCGAGCTTCGTTTTGCCCGTGTGGCAACTGGCCGCCGAGGTTGTGAGCTGTCAGAAAACCCCGTTGTTTCCTCCCTGTGCTAGTGGAAAGTGTGGGTCTGTTCAAATGCGATTTGTCTGAGGGGCCGGTGCTGAACAGCCCTGGGGAGGGAGCCCTCGTCCTGCCCCGGGTGAATTCGGGGACGCTCGGCAGTGCCCGATTCAGGCTGGATCCGGCGCGTGGCTTGCTGCACGGAGACGCCCAGGCTGGCGGGCGCCGTGTGTGTCAGCCAGTGCCAGAGCGATGGTTTAGATCCCAGATCTCACTGCATTTGAATTTTGTGACTTTTGCCCTTGTGAGATTAAGAATCGCTAGATCTGAGCTTTGTGACCATCTGCAGCGAATTGGCGTGGCTTCTTTCAATCCCCTGCTTTATTCTTTAATTCTGTTTCATAGTCGGTCAGCAAATAGCTGTTAACCTGTGCTGACCGGAGCAGACGCGCGCGTTTGTTCAAAGCAATCCCTGACTCTTCTGGGTTTTCCTTTCTAGTGTTCTCCCTGGCCAGAGATAACGTACGTCAACAACGCGCCGTCCCCTGGCTTCAACAGTTCCCACAGCAGTTTTTCCATTGGCGAAGGGTAAGTCCGGAGGAGAGGCCGGCTGGCGATCGATTGCTACTTGCACAAGAGATTGATGTGTCTGAGCTGGCAGTGCCTGCCGGCGGAGGGAAGGGCCTGGTTCCAAGGTGTACAGCGGGGTGGAAGCAGCCTAAGAGGCTGTGTCAGTGGGGGAAAATCAAATTAAAGCCCTCGAAGCTGAGCGCTGTTACCTCTCCTGACTGCAGCAAAGCTCGGCTCTTGCAGAAGAAGCCGGGGCGCATTTGAGCAGCGGTTCATCTTCCAGCCTGCTTCGCTCTGCCTTTCCCCATCGCGTTAATACTCCAACATAAGCCAAAGTTTTGCGCTGCCACAATAACAGCGTTGCCGCAGCCACGTGGCTGTTTGTCCCTGTGTTTCGGTGGTCTCGGTTATGGGACTTGCAGGGTGGTGGTTGCTGCCTGCTGGGATCCCGTGCCGCGAGGGGAGGAGCGGCGCTAACCTCGCGTTCTGCTCTGTCTGGCTCTTTTCCCCACCCTAGCAATGGCTCTCCCAACCATCAGCCCGAGCCACCCCCTCCGATCGCAGATGTAAGTCACACCTCAGAGCTTATGCTTGTGGTAAGGATGGTGCACAGGTCAGAAAACGGGATTTTGGGATGGAGCGGGGGCGGGTTCGTGGGTGGCTGGGGTTTGCTGGGGAAGAGTCTGCTCTAGTTTAACATCTTTGGGGAGTTATAACTTCTTTTTGACTCTTCTTTGGAAAAAGAGGTGATGGGGTGAAAAATGTCCAGTACAGCGATGCGGAGCTGTGAGCAAGCTTTTTGTAGCTCGCTGTGACCTTTACTTATTGCCTTGATCTTCACTGTGCTGTTCCCTTTGCTTCCTTCCTCTTTCTCTGTCCCTCTGAAGCCTTTTAAATCAAAACCTGTCCAGGCTGCAGCCTTTATTGTGCGCGTGCTGTGAGCCCGGCTCACTAGGGTCTCGATTTAAGACTGTGATTATAAACACTGACTGAGCTGACCTGTGCTCATTCCTCAGTGAAAATGCTTCCGCGTCACCTCTGAGGCTGTGACCCTTCTTTTCCTACGTTGCAGAACCTCTTGCCCACCAGCACGCCCCAGGAGGCCCAGCAGTGGCTGCACCGAAACCGCTTCTCCACTTTTTCTCGGCTTTTCAGAAACTTCTCAGGTAGGTTACAACATCCCCTCCGTGTCTGTCCCTTCTCAGCGCCAAGTTGCTGCCTCCTCTTGCTCCTGAGGCTATCTTCGTGTTACCATTGCAAATACAAGTTTTCTAAAATCTCCTATTTTTTGTAACACAATAAAATGTGGCTCCCTGAAAGCTGTGTTCTTCATTTCTCACCTCGCTCTCAACTGGCAAAACAGTGGGGACTGGGGTGGTTTCTCTTCCAAGAGCTCGTAGCACCCTCCGATCTTAAAACAAGCTGAGAGATGCTGATCGGGGGGAAAGCTCTGTGTGTAAAGAAATGCTTCGCATTTATTTTCCTCTCCTTCCCTGGCGATACGGCCTCCGTTATCCAGGGTCACCGAGGTGCTGGATGGCTGTAAATGATAATGCGGGACACAGGCTTGTACCGAAACATGCTCTTGCAAAACCAGTCTGGAAAAAAATCTTGCGAGCGTCCTTCTGGGGAGGTTGTTAGCAGAAGGCAGAAGCAATTTGGGAGTGGGGTGAGCTCTGCGAGCAGGAGGAGGGGGAGACGGCACGGCTGCGGTGCCCAGAGCTCCCCCATCCCGACGCTTTGGGCTGGGTTGTGTGACTTTCTCTCCGTTTGGTTTTTAAAACCATAGGTGCAGACTTACTGAAGCTGACCAGAGAAGACGTTATCCAGATCTGCGGCCCTGCGGATGGCATCAGGCTCTTCAATGCATTGAAAGGACGGTATGTTGTTTGCTTAAAAGCTGATTGTGGATGGTAGGTAAATTGTATTTGTTTTAGCCTGTTTGCTTGGCTCTTGCTATTAGAGAGAACAGAGTTTCATTAACCTTCCTGAACCTCTTTCAGTCAAATTTGATAACTTAGTAGCCAGTAGGGTAACCGCTCCAGAGACAATTTGGGGAAGAAAATCCATGTGGGAGAGAAGCGTTAGAAATGATCTTACTCTTTGAGTGTCAGAGAACCAAGCCACAAGCCAGACAGTCCTGCCGATACAGTACTTGTTTCCTCTGTCCTCTGGACCGCCTCTCAGTGGAATTACCTTCCCAGAAGGGGAATATTCCTTTGCACCTTTCCCTGGAGGAGCAGGGGCTGGTGTTCGACCTTCTGTCTGAGCTGGAGCATTTCAGAAGGTGCGGCTGCAGCCGCGGGGAGAGGCACAATGCCCGGGGAGGGCCGTATCCCGGAGGGAAGGTCCGGGAGGCATCGGCACAGGTCTCTGATGTGGGGCAGCAAGAGCTGCGCAGGCGGGAAGCACTCCAGGGGGTTAATGTGCTGCCTCCGACGGCTCGGGAGATAGCGGGGAAACGTGGTCGCGCTGTGCTGGGGGGAAGGGCACGAAGGGCAGGAGACGCTGCCGGCTTTTGCGCTGCAAAATGAGACTCTGAACGAGAAGGAGCGTGTGTGTTATCAGCAGAGCTTGGTCTGAACCGTGGCTGCTCTGTCCTCGGGAGTGAACCATCCGATTTAGCTGCTTGGTAGCCAGCTGGCACCGTCTCCCCTTGCCGACTTCATCCCCTTCTCACAAAAGCCTTTGCCGCATCAGCAAGGTGCGGACGACCATGATGGTTTTGCTTTGAGATGAGTTCGTCCATCTCCTCTTTTCCTTCTGAGGATACTGGGGCGGGAGGAGCGCTGGCAAAGTGTCGGGAACTAGAGGTGTCCTTGAGCAAATCCGACGGCGTTCACGCACTGCTCTGTCCGTAGGATGGTGCGGCCCAGACTGACCATCTACGTGTGTCAGGAGTCCCAGCAGCTGAGGGACCTCCAGCAGAAACACGAGGACGGGGACACAGTAACCAGTACTTTTTTTGGTAAGGGCTTCGAAGCCTGGCTGAGGGCACCTGGGCTCGGGTGGCTGCCGACAGGGCGAGGGGGAAATAACAGCCGGAGGGTTCAGCAAACAGAAATGCGGTGGGGGCTGTTTCCAGCCCTGCTGCTGCTGCCTGTGGGCGCTCAGCACCAGTTGCCTCCGATCCCCTCGTCCCCACACCGCTGCCCTGTGGGTTTTGGGCTGGCGAAAGGCCCCTCTTGCAGCCAGGGCTGCTTGCGTTACCAGAGCCCACTGAGCCCGCGCAGCAGCTCGAAGAGGGTCTGTGGCTTTTGTTTTCAGCTGCTACGGCTCGTGTTGGCTGCTGCCATGCTTGTCTCTTCACTGCAAGGAGGCAGCGAGCTCACGTGCGAGCTCATCTGCAACTTAATGCAGGTTCTGTACCCAAACCGAGGGGTTGTGCCCGCTCTGCTTTGGTGAGGGTGCCGAAAGAGAGCGGCGAACTCGTTTTACTTGCCCTGGTCCTACCCAGCTGATTTTTCTCCTTGCCCACCAAATGGGTGGCTGCAGAATCTGACTGTCGGCATGTTGCCTGCTCTGAGCCGACAAATGATAGCTCCTGCGAGAACCCAGCATTGCCCAGACAACAATGAGTGACCTACATTTGTGAAGCAGCGAGGCGCCGGTTTATCCTCCTCTGTGATTGGAGCGGCAAGTGCAAAAGCAAACAGCTTGTCCTTTCCTTGCCCTGCTCCAATTCAGATCCTCTCGCTTCCCCCCAGGACCTGCCTCGTGGGAGTCGGGGCACGGGGAGGGCTCTGGGGAGGTGCTAGGGTGGCGTTTCCATCCGGCTGGGATTGAAAACTGCCAGGAATGGTACAAAATGCTGCTTGGCTGATGCTAGTCGAAATAAAAGCTTTTGGGGGCAAGGACTGCATAAATGCAGAAACACTGCAGGACGTTGATGACAGCCAAGTTACTGTGGAGCTGATGCTTATGTAGTTCAGGGCACTCTGCAGCCGTGTAGCAAGAGCAGACACCAGAGACGCTACATGTAGATTGAGCAGCTTGGGCTTGGAAAGGTGATAGCTGTGCGCGTCAGGCGCAGCAGAGCGGGTGTGCAACCTGCTGAAAAGCAACACACGATAGACGGGCTGTGCACAGTCCCTCCCCAACGGGGCTGTGATGTTCCTGGGCAGGGAGCAGCCTGTTTGCGGCTCTCCTCTCGGCATCCGTTCCTTAGGCTAGCACGCGTGGCACTAGCTGAACCATCTCTGCATCCACGGTGTAGACAGGGAAGCTGCACTTGGCCTCTAGCTATAGTAGTTCTTCTCTTCGCAGTGTACCACGCTATTTATCTGGAGGAACTGACAGCGGTGGAACTGACGGAAAAGCTGGCCCAGCTCTTCAGCATTTCTTCCCAACAGATTAGCCAGATTTACAAGCAAGGTCCGACAGGGATACACGTGCTGATCAGTGACGAGGTAACAGCTGCTGGGTGCTCCTTATTTTCGACCTCTCGCGCTGGGTTGCTTCAGCTGGTTCGTGTCTGATTGTGCTCTGAGCTCCGCTGTGGAGGTTGCGCAGGACCCCGGGGAACAGGTCCCCCGGGCAGGTCCTCAGGAAGGGCCCTGCTCAGTCGCCTCCATTTTCCAAAGGGTTGAAGTTAATCGTTGAAGCCTGTAGAGCCAAGGATGTTGGCGCCTGGGGACGCTGCTCTGCTGCTGAGGACACCTCACTTGAACCCGTGGGGTTTATCAGGCGTGAACAGCTCTCCCTGAGCTAGTCCAGGCTGCGTGCACACCCTCCTTCATGCTTGGGTTTCTTCTAGCTCTGCTATAAAAATAGGCAGGGGAATTGCTGTGGGAAGACTTTGCTTTCAGACCTACATCCCAGAATCTAATGGTTTCTCTCTCAGCTTGCTGGTTCAGACCTTCAGTTCTGGAAAGCTGGAGGAAGGAATAAATATTTATGGCTGGTGCCTTTCCTACCTCCCAGAGCACTAAGCTCCTGCCTGAGCAGCTTCTAGCCCTTTCCGTACTCTAAATCTATGCCCATCGCTGAATGGCAGAACACAAAGCCTTCACTTAGGGCTGTGAAGCACTTCTGCTGCGTTTAAATACAGCCTCAGACTAAGCCGGCTTTCGTGGCTTCTTTCAGATGATACAGAACTTCCAGGATGAATCCTGTTTCGTTCTGGACACCATGAAAGGTGCGTAAATGCCCGGACTCTGTATTTCCCTTCCACGCTCCTTGGGGAGCTCTTGTGTCAGATCTGCTCAACCCAGCGGATTCCTTTGCTGTTGCGGGAGGCTCACGAGCTTTGCTTCTTTTGCAGCTGAAACCAATGATAGCTACCACATCATCTTAAAATAGGAGGGGACGGGATGAGGAACACCCGCGATCCTCTCATCGCACATGAAGACTCTTCACTTCCAGCACAAGGACACGAGCAGAGATCTGGAAACTCCTGGGCACCCTCTGGAAAGACCCCAGGCTGTTGGTTACTCGGGTGTCTTTCTTGCAAGGGACCTCCTTGCTCTGACGGCATCTAAATGGCCGTTGATGGTAACGTGCTGCTTAATTGCTGGAGCTCCGAGGCTTGAAGTTACCAGGTCGTGCTCCCGTGTAGCTCTCAGTAGAAATTTGCCATTGGGACCTAAGACCTGCGTGAGGGCTTTTTCTATGGCAGGTGTGCTCTGCTTTTCTGAGAGGCATCAGCTCCCGTGACGCTCGCGGACTGGCAAGAGAACATGAATTAAACTGGCCCAGCAAAGCCAACTGGCCCTCGGGCACGTGCTGAGCTGAGCAGGTCTCAAATACGCTATGTGCTGTGCTGATGGAGTGGTAGGCTGGGGCTGGGAGGGATTTTCTTAAAAGATTTTGTTAAGCTTTCATTTAATATTACAACGCATCTGTTAGACAAAGGTGGTGACTTCATTTTTCTGCTCTCCACCCACCCTGAAAATGGTGTTGGCTGTGTGTGCGCGGGTGCGGTTGTGGTGCCATCCTTCCCTTGCGAGTGTAAGGTCGTCAGGAACTTTGTATACAGACTTAGTTGTATAAAGCTGGAGCAAAACGTGGAGTGAAGCGGAGTTGGATAAAGAAATAGCTAACTAGCTGTGTCTGTGGGATTCTATTCTGCATGTTTTAGGGAGGAAAAAAAAGACTTGGCTATCTCTGCTGAAAATTTTGAGCGATGTCTACTTGCTGCCTTGTTTTCTGCCCCTGCATCCCCCTGTCCCCCTGCCTGCACTGAGGAGGAGGCAGACAGCAAGTTCAAAGGGTTATTGGAAGCCGTTGGACTTGATGGTGACAAAAGTGCCTCTGTGTAGGTTTCCAGGACAGCAGTGAAGTCTCCGGGGTGAAGGATCTGCCCTGCCCTGCAGGTGATGGATCCCACTCCCCGTCAGTAAGATCCCCCAGTAGAGACCGAGATGCCCGGGGTGACGCCTGCCTTGAACCATCAGCACTACCTGAGGACATTTTGAGCCAAAAAATAGGGGGAAAAACACAATGTAAAGCAGAGCTCTTATTTTTAAACAAGGCTGCAACGAGATCCAGCGCAAGGCAGATGATGTAGGTCCTGGCTCGGGCCGGGGAGGGCCCGTGGGGTGCGTGAGGGCACTGGTGGATGCGACAATTGCGACAGCCACGTCCCTGCTGCTAAAATACCGGCTGCTCTTCTGTATTTGTAAGCCATAAAAGATTCTGTTCCCATATTCCTCGGCCAGCTGTCTTCTTCCTGGAGATGCACTCCAGATACCTAGCACAAATTAGAGCTGGTTCAGTCCTGGCCAAACCTTCCCATCCTTCGCTTGCGCTGGCCAAGCTCCGGCAGTCGCTGCTTGTGACTCCGTCCTGGTGCAAAGGGCCCCGCAGCGTCCCCCTCTCCCCCATCCCATGTTACGTTGCTTGGCGCTCGCTCTGGCACCGGGGGCAGGACGTAGGTCCGCAGCTCCCCAAAACCATTGTTCAGGACTGCGGTGGCTCCCCCTCACCCCCAAAATTGCTTCCCAGCTGCATCCAGGGGCGGGTAGCGTCAGGGTTGGCGAGGAACCGCAGGATCCGGAGGTTAATCCTGGGAAGGGCCGTAGCCGAGCACCGGCAGCGGGTATCCAGGATCCTCCACCTGGGCTTGTTCGCCCAGCACCGCGTGAGCTCGGGGGCCTCTGGTAATTCCGGCAGGGAGGAGGCGGCCGCTTGGTCTCCTCGCCTGGCTTTGCGACAGCTCGCTTCTCGAACCCCGGAGCAGAGATGCGAGCGCGCCCCGAGCCGCTGCGGGTCCTGCCCCGGGCTGCCAAGGCCTCGTAAATCGGTCTGGGGTAAAAATGCCAAGAAAAGCCATTAAAAAATGGAGTAATTGTGCTTGCTTTTCCCCGTGAATGCTGGGGAGCAGCTGGACTGCGAGCTCCGCGGACGGAGGTGCTCGTGTTTGGGCGCTCGCCTTTTGCACGTGTTGTGGTACCTGCAGCGAGGGGGAAGATGCACATTTTAATCCTGTTGTGGTGGACCTGTACGGTAGTGACGCAGGCTCCGTCAGCTTTTTGTATTGGTGTTGCTGGGTGCCTGCGGCCGATTTTAATCTATCTATCGGATGAGGAAAATGCCGGCGAGTGATTTGTCGCACGTGGTGGCTCTGGGAGGAGAACGAAAGGCCCCAGATGGACAGGGTAGCAACGGGCCAGTCCTTCCTCCAGCCCCGGTTGCCAGCTGGAAACAAGGGGGGAGACGAAGAGGTTGGAGTGGGGGGGGATGAAGAGGATTTTTTAACCCTATAACTTGACCTGCTTATTAGTTAATAACTCAGCTAATCCGTAATCCAGGGGGAAGTGCCGGGGCCGCTGGCCGAGCTCTCCTCGGGAGGAGCGTGTCGGAGGGGCTGCCGAGGCGAGCGCGTGGGTCTCATGGAGGGGGGAGAAGCCGAAGGGAGGAGACCCCCGGGGAGCTGCTCCGTCTCCTGGGGGCCCGCAGCCCTCTTCAGCCTCGCGGTGGGAGCCTGGGGGCTTGCACCGGCGGGGCTGCTGCCTCCGAGGGGCTCGGCCGGCTGCCGCGGTGCCCCCGAGGCCGGGAGGGCTGAGGACGGGCCGTGGCCGGGCCCCCCGCGCCCAGAAGCCGGTCGAGCCCCCCCCGCGGTGAGCTGCCCTGCGGCCTCCCGGCCGCCGGCGCTGCAGCTGGCCCATTATTGCTAAAATAAGGCGCTTTTGGCCTCTTCCCGCGGTTTCCAGCCTCGCTAATCTCCTGTCTAGACTCCGCCGCTTTCGGCCGCCCCCTCTCCCCCAGCTGCGTTTCCACACAGCCCGCGGCTGTGACCCGGAGCCCCCCCGGGCCCCCCAGCAGCGGGTTTGGGGAGCTCCGCCTGTCCCCCCGTCCCCCTCAGGCCCTCCCCCAGCCCGGGAGGGGGTGAAGCCCCCCAAGGCCCTGAGCCGGGCCCGGCGGGGGCGGAGGGCACCGCTCCAGGCCGGGGCAAGAGGAGGGGGCCCGGCCTGGCTCCCCCCGCCCCCCACACTTCCGCACTACATTTCCCGGCGTGCCCCGCGGCCGCGCCGGCCGCTCCCGCCGCCGGACTCGCTTTCCCAGCCTGCCCCGCGGCGCGGGCGGTGGCGGGGAGGGGGCGTGTCCGTCACGTGACGCGGGGTATATACGGGGCGGCGCAGCGCCGGCGGCCCCATTGTTGTCGGCGAGCGGCGGCGGGGCGGGTCCGCGCGGCCGCAGCCCCAGCGCGCGCCCA
>VZTQ01012486.1:6129-23477 GCA_013400755.1 Pelecanoides urinatrix | reverse complement strand
GGCCGGGCCGAGCCCCCCCGGCGCCGGCGCTCTGTGCCCGCGGCTGGGGCCGGGCGCCCCCCGGGGCTCGGGCCGGGCCCCCGCCGGCGGTTGCCGCTCTCCAGCCCTGTTTTAAGGCCCACGCGGCAGCGCCGGGGGAGCCCCGAGGGGCCGCAGCGTTGTCCCGGGCTGCCCCTCCCCTTCCCCGGCCCTTGGCTTCCCAGCGGCGCCCGGTGGTTCCGCGTTAGGGCAGCTGGTGAATGCAGGCGAGGTGAGCGGGGCTTTACCTGCTGCAGCGGGTGGTTGGCACCGGAGCCGGGCGTCAAACCCGTTCCCTGCCCCTTCGAGGGCTGCCCCTGCCCGCAAGGGGCTGTAGCTCCCCCTCGGCTGCTGCTGCCCTGCCCCAGGCTCGGGGGGAAGATCAAATCCCCGCCGCGGGTCCCCAGCGAGGGACAGTGTGGCAGCGGAGGGGCCGTGGTCCCCCCGCAGAGCCCCACGGTCCCCGCCCCGGGTGGCTCCCCCGGCTCTGCCTCGGCTTCCCTGGCCCGCAGCCAGGTCCGGACCCCGGCGCTGCGCAGGACCCCTCCGCCCCTCCCGCTGACACCCTGCGTGCTGAGCGACCGAACCTGTTCTGCAGCTGCCCCCGGGTAGTTTCATATGGGTCGTGTTTGCTTTCTCGATTCTAAGTGCCATAAGAAACAGCGTCAAGGGCCTTTTGGGAAACAACCGCTGCTTCTACCCCTGCCCGTAAGGTCTATCATCTCCTTTTCCCCCCGGGCATCACTAAAACCAGGCGCTATGTTGCCTCTTTCCAGGTCTCTGGCAGCTCTTCCATCTTCTGTGAATCCTTGGGGATGCTTTTCCCAGCCGAATCCCCTCTGCTCCCTCCGGCCGGACCCCAGAACCCCCCCCGCTCCCCTCCAGCAGCCCGGGGAAGCTGGAGCGCGTGGTGCCGGTCACACGCGCCCGTGTCTTTGCCCTCCTGCCTGGTGAGTCTTGAGTGTTGCACATTCAGCTGTTGCTTATCAGAAAAAGGCACCGGGGGCCCTTTTTACAGACAAAAAAGGAAAAAAAAAAAAAAAACCACAACAAACCCAGGGTTATCACTCTGCCGTGTCGGGTTTCGGACCAGCGGGGATCGCTGATAATAGATTGTATTGATCCCAGCTGGGAAGGGATCGTGTCTTATCAGCGCTGCACGTACCGGCGGCTGGAAAATGCCCCGTAAGTGCCAGTTTGGGCTCTAATCTTTCAAATAGCTCTGGTGGAGCAGAGTCCAGGCTGTCTCCCCTGTTAATTACTGGAGCACGTCTGATGCTCAAAGTAAATGGCCTTTTTAATTGAGCCTCCTTGGTTGATAATGTGCCCCGGGCAGCGCGTAACCCACCTTTCCCCTAAAGCCCAACGTTGCCGCTCGCCACGGGGACAAGGCTCCACATCAAAACATTCGGCTGTCCTATTAACTCGGCATTTTTTATAGTTATTAAATAAATGATAAGGTTGAAGTAGATGCAGTTGTTTTCGGGAGACTTTGAATTGTCTCCTGAGATCCCCTCGGGGAACTCTGCACCGCCGGATCGGTGTGGGTGCTGCGGGCGGAGGAGAGAGGGAGGGGAGCCGGTGGAGAAGGGTGGGGACACCTCTTATATAGAGAGAGGAACGCTGACCGGGCTGTCCGCTCCCAGAAACCGCTGAGAGAGAGAAGCAGGAACACCATGCCCAAGAAATACACCCTCAAACAGAGCTCGCCTTGCTGCGAATTGGGTGAGTACCGCAAACGCCGATCCCGGTGAGCTCGCCATCCCTGCCGGGTGGTCTTGCTGATGGGAGGCATCGCCCTCATCCCAAAATACCCTGGGATTTGGGGAATAATGTAAGTTTTCCAGCTTCAGGCCAAAAGCTGTTGGCAAACCACCTCCTGCGAGGTTTCTCGCACCCGTAGGCGCTTTTGGCGAGGCCGGGCGACGCGCCGGCACGGTGCGGGTGCCGCGCTCGCGTTCCCATGCAGGAGCAACACTGCGGTTTGGTTTTAATTTCCCTCTCCAGTGCCCACACTGCCAGGTCAGAGGTAAGGTTAAATCCGCAATGGCAGAGTCTCCCCTTTTCCCAGATTTCTCCTCTTATTTTTCCAGGATTTGGTCATTTCAGCAACATCCCGTGATTTTTTTTCCTTGTGTTTTAACAATAAGGAGCGCGGGTTGCAAAACCTCCGCGTTTGGGAAAAACAAGGTGCTGCCTTCCCCGCTGCCGGCAGCTTTGCTCGGTGAAGGGCTCTGAGTTTTAACGAGTGGCCTCTCCCGTGCGGGTCGGGGTGTCCCGGATCCCCACGCACTCTCCCGTCTGTTCACGGTCAGGCCGTGCTTCCAAACGAGCTCTCGGTGATCTACCCAGAGATTAAAAGGTCGGGACGGTGGAGATCAAAACTCGGAGCTCTCGTGTGCCGCTGGAAGCGATGCTGTGCCGCGCCTGCCACGCGCTGCTTCCCGGGCTGGCAGGATTCCTGTGTGTCTCACCAATTAAATCTGTTGGTTTAGTTCTCAGGAAAGGGTTGCTTAAAAAAAAATATCCAAAGTTTTCAAGGGAATGTGCAGAGTAAGAGGAATTCTATGGAAGAGCAGCATTTCTGTCTGGAAAAAAAGACAGAAAACCAAACAAAAGCCAAATCAAGACTCTTCTCCCCCAAAATACGGAGTATTCTTTGTGAGATACAGCTCCATGCAGAGATAATTAACATGTAACTGTGTCTGCAGCCATTTGCCGGCAGCCAAAAATCTAGAAATTGGGGGTTTCGGCATGAAAAGCGCTGCCGAGGTCGGCGAGGCCCTGGCGGAGCTGGCTGGCTCCTGACGGAGCCGCATTTTGGGGCGGAATAAGCCGCTGTTGGAGAAACCTCGGAGCAGGAACGGGCCCGGCCTGGGGGTCGAGGAGGGGAGTGGTCGGTGTGTGTCCCCCGAGCCGGGGCCTGATGCGGGGCCCACGTCCCCCCACAGCGGAGCCTGCACGGGGCCCACGTCCCCCCTGCTCCGGGGCCCGTGTCCCCCCACGCCGGGGCCTGTCACCCCCCACCGGGGCCTGTCCCCTGCCCCAGGGCCCGGTGTCCCCCCGCACCGTGTCCCGTGTCCCCGGTCGCACCGAGCCGCGTCACGGGGCGGGCTGAGCCGAGCGGGGCTGGGCCGGCGGCGGCAGCGAGGGCCGCGGCCGGGGCATGAGGCGGCGGCGGCACCGGGGGCGGCTGAGGCGGTGAGCTGGGGGGATGGCGGGGGGATCCCCCCTGGGTGAGCCTGGGGGGTCCCCTGGGTGTGCGGGGGGAGGATCCCTCTCTGAGGTGATCCCTGGGGGCGTCCCTGCCCTGGGCAATTGCTGGCGGGGGGGAGATCCCCCTTCAGTTGATCCCTGGGGGGTCCTTTGCATGTGCTGGGGGGGACAGAATCCCCCCTCAGTTGATCCCTGGGGGGTCCTTTGCATGTGCTGGGGGGGACAGAATCCCCCCTCAGTTGATCCCTGGGGGGACCTTTGCATGTGCTGGGGGGGGGCAGGATCCCCCCTCAGGTGATCCTTGGGGGATCCTCTGGGTGTGCTGGGGGGGATCCCCCCACTGAGTGATCCCTGGGGGATCCCAGGGTATTCTGGGGGGGGGGTGCCCCCTCAGTTGATCCCTGGGGGCTCCCCCGCAAGTCCTGGGGTGGGGGATCCTCCCTCGGGTGATCCCTGGGGGATCCCCTGGGTGTGCTGCAGGATCCCCGGGTGAGTTTTGCAAGGGGGTGCCCTGGAGCCGCTGGCCCCCAGCACCCCGGGCACTGCCCCCCGCTTCGCTGGGGCTCAGGGACCCCCGTGAGCCCGGGCTCCCTGGGTGCTGGGTGACCTTGGGGTGTCCCCTGTCCTGGGGGCTCTCTGAGGACGGATGCTCCTCGCCCTGCCAAAGCCGCTGACGGCTGGCGTGCGCCGCCAGATGCCCCCGAGCCTCATCCTCTGCCTTCCTCCCCGAGGGCTGCCCCGGACGTTAATCCTCGGGCGCAGAACCCGTGCCCGCAGGGGTTGGGACGAAACCGTCCCCGCTTGCCCCAGCCTTGTCCCTCGCGCGGCCGAGGGCTCGATGCTGTTTGTATACGACCTTCGTAGCGGAGCTCGGGGCTACGGCGAGAGAACGGCTCCTAAAGCCTCGGCTCGCTCGGCAGCCGCCCCGCGGAGCTCTGCCTGCCCGGGCTGGGTGACCCAGGACAGGCGCTTCACGTCCTGTTATCGCTGCAGAGCCACAGTCGAGCGTCCCCGGGGTCCAAACTCCGGTGCCTGCCTCAGGTTATTGCGGTGGGGAGGACGAGGCCGGCCGGTGGCGAAGGCTCCCGGTGCGGTTCTGCCGGGTAGCTGATGCCGGGGGCTGAGCTCGGCGAAGGTCAGCGTGACCCTGGCAGGGATTCGCGTACCCCGTCTCGGCGTCATCCTCCGGAGGTGCACCCCGACCAAAGTCCACGCCTGACTGCAGAGGTTTCCTCAGAGGAGGGATCGGTGCTCTCCCGCAGTGGGCACAGCTCGTTAAACGGGCAGGAGGAACCGTCAAACGAGCTCCTGAGCACAGGGGTTTGCTGGGAGAGCGGGAGGCTGCGGTCAGCAGTGAGATAACGGCTCCGTGTTCGATGTGGGACAAGGCTTGGGGCGTAAGGGCGATACGACGACCCCCAGCCCCGCCGCCCCGCCCTGTGCGGTGGTCCCGCAGCTCAGCCTCACTGCTCATCTCTTTTTTTTTTTTTCCCCACTTTACAGCACTTCTTAACCAAAGTTTCCACAGTCTCAGGTGCTCTCTTCTGGTTTTTGAGGGCGGTTTTAATCCCCAAGCTTTATGGCTGCTGCTAGAATAGAGCTTTTCAATCAGTTTGATTTATATTTCATCAGTTTGATTTATATTTCCGTTTGATTTATTACATGTTGTGAATATACATGAAGTCTCGTGTGTGTGCCAGCCCGCCCTGTCCGTGCTTACAAAAACCAGATGAGAGCAGCGGGGAGCAGCTGCAGGGGCTGGCTCCTAAATCCAGGAGCCTTCGGGTCGAGCAGGCTGGGGAGGAGAGCTGCTCCTGGCTCCCAGGTTGTTGTTTCCCAGGTGTTGTTCTCCTTCCGTAGAAATAAATGCATCACGCTGTGTCTTTCTAGGAGAGGACGCCTGGGGGAGCAGGACGGGCTCGTCCCCCCGCGCCTCGGCTCGGTGCCCTCCTGCATCCAGGGCATCTCCCAGCTCAGGTGCGTGGGACGGGCTGAACGATGAGCAGGGAACGAGCTCTTCCGACCCGTTTAGGAGTCAGCTGGGTGACCTGCCTCAGCGATGGGAGCGAGGCCGATGTCACAGCCTGCTTTTATCACCTCTGGTCATCCGCAGCAGCCTGGGCGAGAGGGCGAGGGGGAATCCCACAGGGACGAACCCCCCCGTGCTGCCGCCCCGGGGCGACTCTCCGCCAGGTTCGTGCGGAGGAAAAGGTTTTGCAGGGCCGGGACCTGGCGGTGCCGGTGCCGGCAGAGCGGTGTGGGCGTCTGGAAAGTAGGCAAGGGGGTGACCTGGTTGTGCGGGCAAGGAGTTACCCCTGTTGGGACGGCGAGTGGTTAACCGGGTTGCCTGCTCCGGTTTTGGTAGGTGATTTGTGCCCAGGGCTGGCCCTGTGTGACTTGTATAACGTGAGCTGGAAGGAACGGGGTTGGGGTTTCGGTGTGACCGTGTAAAGGGCTGCCCAGTGAGGCCTGCGTACAAACAAGATACCGCGCTAATGAGACGTCAGCCCCAAAACCGCTCTAAAAGAGTTAACGATCGCGGCGTGCCCCGCAGGAACCAGCCAGGTTCAAAGCCTGACATCAAATGCAGAAATCTCAATCGCAGGAACTGCTCACAGCGTGAGTCGGGACTTGTCTGACAAACCCCGTGTCTCCATGTTGAGGACGAGCAGGCAGCCATCGGCTCCTCGACTTTCCCCTTGTCGGCTTTGCTGCCTTTCTGGCTGTCAAGAAGAAAAGACCCGTTGGACCGAGGCTCGTAGTTTCATTAGAGAAAAGGGAGGGTGTAGATGGAAGAATGATCTGTTGTTCGCTCCGCGGGTATTGAAGGTCTGGACAACAGCGCTAGTGTCTTTGCTTTTTCGATTAGAGCAACCTCATGTTATTCTGCTCTTGGATTTTTGTCTTATTCCAAAGAATATTCCTCCTGGGAAGGCAGCTGCCTTGCCTGAGTGTGAATGTGGTGTGTGCAGTCAAACCCAGCAGCGGTTACGGTGAGTGTTTTACCTCCAGGAGACAGAACGCGGCCTGGTGAGCCCACAGTTGTTGAGGAGTTGCTTGAAGATGTTCACAGAGGTTATGGGTAGAAGGAGCGATAAATCCCAACCTTTTTTTATCCTGCAATTTCTTTATCCTCTTATTTCATCCGCTTTGAGAGCAGCGGCAGGGTGTCACTAGAACCATTTCTTTTAGAAAAGCACCCAGGCGTGGAGTCAGAGCGGGCAAAAAACATCCCTCAGATGCCTTTTCACCATCTTTCTCTGGACAGCTCTCCGCTTCCCAGCTGGGCTGGAAGCCTGTGAAATACTCGCCTCTGGCTGCAGCCGGTGGCTGCTCTTGCTGGAGCTCCACGGGAGAAGGGTCCGCGGGCAGCGTTTCCGACCCGGCACGCGTGGGAAGGCAATCCCTGCGCCGGGTGGTGAATGAGCGTGTCACGAGCTCGGCAGCTGCCGGTGGAGATACGGGAACCAATTTCGCTCCCGCCCAAGCTGGGATGTGTTTTGCAAGGAGATATTTAGGTCAGTCTCACACTGTAACGAATGTTCACCATGTGATCTTCTTCCTCTTCGCCTTTATTAATGAAGTGAGCGTTTCGTGGGACGTGCTGCCAGCGTAAGCGCTGTTCCTCCCGAAGGAATTAGATTTTGGGGAAATGATGGCTGAATGCTAAACTTTAGCTTTTTTTTTTTTTTTTAATGAAAGCTCTTAGGGCTGTGCTTTAAAAAGCAGCCTGCAAAGAAATAAAATAGTGCAAGTGTTTGCAAAGAGAAAAACTTTGCTCCAGCCTTGAGGTTGTCCCCGTCCAGGCGGGAGCTGCTGGAGGGGGAAGTCTCAGGCAGAGGCGCCGTCGCTGCGGAGGTCGGCGCGGCGGCACTTCTCCTCTCCGTGGGCCGCGGTGGCAGGGGGTATTTACTCACCGTTTCTCCCCACAGCGTCTAGCGATTTGGTGGCAATTAAAACCTGGAAGGGGCGGGGGCTGTCCGGGGCCCTGATGTGTTTAAGACCACGGTGTCACAGCTCTCCGTGCTGGCACTGGCGTCCCGCTGCCTTCCAAGTCGTGCTGAAGGAGCCACGACAGGGCAGCCCGGCGTCCTCACCAGCCCGCCGGTCCCCAGGCGAACACCTCGCAGACCGGAGCCGCTTTCCACCGCCCCTGGTGAGGCTGGAGGAGCCGGTGACTTTAGCAGCGGGTTTCTGCTCTGCAGGAGCAGCGGAGCTGGCGGGTGTGCAGCCGTGTGGGAGCAGCGAAAAAAGCGGGATGGGAAATCTTACGGTTTGGTGAAACCTCGACGCCGCGCTCTGCACCGGCACGGGTGAATTCTGTCTGCTCGTCCAGAGCAAGCACTCGGGATTATTTGCAAAGTGGCGGGATAAGCAAACTCCTTCCCTGCGTGCTGTGCCTCGGCAGGTTTGTTGGTGGGCGCGAGCGGCGAGTTGTGCAGAGTGGAGAGCTCCTGGAGCGTGCTTTATTCGTCTTGTTGCCCTAGAGTCAACACTTTAGAATCTTGAGTGTATTTGGATACATAAATAACAATTGTAGCCCTGCCTACAAGAAACAGCATCGCTCCAGCCCTGCGTGAAGTAACCCTCTCTGGATTATTTTAGTGTGCCTTGGTTACAAACCACCTTTGGAGCTGGTCATGGAACCGGAGAATTAATCTTTGAAAACCTAAAATTGGTTCAAATCACTTAAAATGAATTCCTGGGTCATGTTTTCTTTTTGTCTTCACTGAACCAATATTGCCTTGTTACAAGGAAATCTCCCGTTAATACACAATGGGCTCTGAAGGAGATTAAGTGCTTTACATACCAAACGTACATACTGTTGGTACTTTGACTTGTCCTTGAGGGGTTTGGGGGGGTTTGACCTTTTAAAGCCCGGAGGACGCCAGCTTCTTCCAAAGTCCCGTACCAGATCCCGGTTCCCTTCTGTGTGGATTAGATTTAAAAATACACCGTGATGAAAGAGTTACATCATGCCCTTAAAAGAAACTTCAGATGCCCTGTAAAGGGTGCGGCATAGGTGTAATAACTGTGCCTGGAAGGGGAGGGATGGTATGGAATTTTTATACATAAAGGAAATTCCACTCTTGTTTCCTTAGCTGGAGTTTCACAACAGGCACTGTCCCAAGCCTGGCTGCTTGCAAACATTTATGTCACATTGGTTTGCCTGGTCGGTCCACTCACCCCTTCTTCGTGTTGTTGCAACAGCGGTTTCCAAGCAGGGGGCAAAACATTTCTGGGGCAAAACATTCCCCTCCTGGCCCTGCAAGGTTCTTCAAAGCTGGAAAAAGGCCGGGGAAGTAAATCTGTCCCTGCCAGGAGCTGTTGGTTCGGTCGGCTCTCTTGTAGGTTTTTATTCTCCTTCTTGACAGTTTTTTTTTCTCCCTCTCCTTTGCAGCCAACGTGGCCAATCTAAACCAGTTTCCAGGCCACTGGAAGGGTTCTACCATGGGGAACTTCGACACGGACCAGAAGGCATCCTACGGTAAGGGTCACTGTGTGGCACAGCAGATTTGCTCTCAGGCATCGACCTTTAATTTAATTAATTCCTTCATCCTGCAAAAACCACCCCAAGGATTCGGTGTGCCCGTTTACCGCCCCGTACACTTGATTATCGTAGTGGATACAAACCCTCACGCTTTTGAGATGATCCCCGCAGGAGATTTACAGTTCCCAGGGCTCGCTCAGCCTTGTTTAACTAGATGAACAAGCCTGTCTTGTGCAGACCGATCTCTCACCTGCCCGCACACACAGGTAGCTGTAAATCCATTAGGTAAACGGGTCTGCCGGCAGAGCAGGCAGTTCTGCCAAGTATTTGGGAGGCAGGGAAAAAGGAGGAGCAATCAACTTCAGTTTACTCTCATGATGCAATAGGAAACTTGGTAAAAGAGCTGGCCTTGGTTTTAGTCCTCCTTTTACAAAGGCTGGGCGCTCGGGACACGTGCCGCTCTTCAGCTCTTAGAGCAAAATGCCACGGAGGGAGAGCAGAAGTGAGTATCGGCTCGGTTCGGGAGAAGGGGCGTTTTGCTGAAGGTGGGCAGGGGAGGAATCGGGTGGTATTACAAGTTTTAACACATAATCTGTGGGAATGTGCATTTTCTTTGCTGGAGTAACCCCGCACACCTTCCTCGCAAGTTAAATTTAGAAACTGTCCTGAAAATTCATCAAGACTGCATTGTTTCTTGACAGTATAGGAACAGGATTCCGCAGGACAGCAGGGCCCTCCCGGGACTAAACTTCTCACAGACGTTCTGTTCAGCCAGGAGAGTTTGGGGTAATGCTGCCTGTAATGGTGCAAAAATAGCCACGGGTTTCTCTTGGATCTGGCACGTTCAGCGCCAGTTAATCATTACGGTAATACTGCGGGGCTGCCGTTATATCACACAGTGTCCCGTGATGGCTTTCTTTAAATTAATCTGAATAAATGAACTGCCAGCTAGCTGGCCTCCTCTCACCATGCGGAGAGGGAGAGTTCGGGCAAGGCAGTGTGGTCTCCTAGGGTGGATTTACGGCAGTACATATTGTCATTGGATTGTCTCCTAATAGCATTAGCTGAGGGCAGAACATTCTCGTTTTGCTCTACCTGTGAGTCTTGCCAGGTTTTTCGCTGTTTCCAGGGACCCTCACTCACTCCTTCCTTTTCTGCTTCTCTTTCACCCCTCCAGAAGATGCCTCTGGGGAGCACGGGGAGGCCGTCAGCACGATTTCCAGCAGCAGGAACCCGCTGCAGCTCCCGGACGCCTCCTCCTCGGAGGAGCCTTTTACCACTTACTTTGACAGCAAGATCCCAATTCCCGAAGATGAAACGGTGAGTGCGGCTGGGCCCTCCTCCACTCGCTCCGATAGGAAAATCCGATTGGAAAAATTTGCGAGCGCTTGGTACCCGCATGAGTCGTTCCCTTGGGTGCCGGTTCCTCTTCTTGCCTAGACGGGGACGGGCAGCCGGGCTGCAGGATGGGGACCTGGGGGAGAAGAGGGTGCGGGATCTCCTGTGCCTGCTCTGCAGTTAGTGATTCATCGCTCAGGATTTGTCTCCTGGGAAGCTCCAAGCAGCAAGATCTGCGAAAGAGCAGAGAAATGTCGTTTGTAGCCCCAGGGGAGGGGACCTTGGTTCTTTGTTCCCTTATCAAGGAAAGGGAGCAGGAGTGCTTCGCTGGCCTTTGTAACAGCATTGTCCCCTTTGCAGGGGTATAGGTGCCCTCTTTGCTTTTCATTAAGCAGCAAGGCAGGATTTTCGGCTGCAGGCACGGGAGGATTCGTCTCCCACCCAAGAGTGTGTCCTTGGTTGTCCCAGAGTCTGGTCCTAAACTCTTTAGATTAGGACCAGAGATTGCTGGAGAGTTTAGGATTGGATTAAAGAACAGACTGATCTTACCAGCGCTGCTTTCTGTTGTGGCCGTGAGGAAATTAAAGTCAAACCCTGGCTGTCTCTTGTCATTTTTTATGCCTGATAGCCAGGCTGCTTCGTGGGGATGATGCGTGCCCTGCGTTAGGAGAGGGCTCCACTGCAGGGCTGACTCGATCTCTCGATCCTCTCTCCCCTTCAATAGCACTCGTGCTTCAGTTTCCGCAAGCTCTGGGCTTTCACGGGGCCGGGCTTTCTGATGAGCATCGCCTACCTGGATCCGGGCAACATCGAGTCGGATTTACAGTCCGGGGCTGTCGCAGGATTTAAGGTCAGTGCAGAAACTTACACATGAAGCACCTAAGTTGTGCAACCTATGTACCCAGCCGCGTTTTAGGGCAGGAGTACTGATAGCGCTGTCGCTGCTGAGCTGAAAACACCCCAGAGAATGAGAAGGGGAGAGTGAGGCGCTCTCGTACGCCCTCTCCAGCAGTGACTTCTGGCTTTACATGCCTGTGGATCCTTCCTGTGCCAGCTCCAGGCACATAAAACAGCCTCCAAATGTCAATGAAGTGTATTTTAAAAGGCCTGTGATTCCGAAAGGTGCCTGTGGGGCGCAGGTGTCCTAGGGGGCCCGGGCCCTTGCTCGTGGCCGTCGTTTCTCGCTGCCCCAGCGCACCCACTCCTGCCTTTGTGTCTCCCTCAGCTGCTCTGGGTCCTGATGCTGGCGACGATCATTGGGCTGCTGCTGCAGCGGCTGGCGGCGAGGCTGGGGGTGGTGACGGGGCTGCACCTCGCCGAAGTGTGCAACCGGCAGTACCAGAAGGTGGGTGACCTCCCGGTCCTCGGCGGTACGGAGGGGCTCTTTGGCTGGTCCCCTGGGCCTGGGTCGGTGTCGTGCTCTCACCTGGGGCAGGCAGGTCTCACGGGACTCGTGAGCTGCCCGTTCAGTGCCAAATCCTCCTCAGGAGAAAGTCTTTTGGTTGCTAAAATATATTTTCGTCATCACATCTTGCTTTACGGTCCAAGAAGCTGGGGGGTTAAGTTGATTTCTTCTGTTTTGGCTCACGGTTGAAAGGAAGGCAGAAAGATTTTAATTGTAGCCCTAATGCAGCACCAGCGAAGGGCTTGTTAAGAACCTGGGCTGTTAGGAGAGCAGATGGTTGACGCTTCGGGTCCTGTTGGTTTCTTCCCCGTCTTGGAAAAAGGAAAGCACAAGGAGGGAGGTGGGGTGAACGTCCTGGCATTTGCCAGTGAATTGCAGTCAGTCAGGAATAAAACCCAGGATTTCAGCTTTTGTGTTTGGGCTGCTGCCTCCCAAAGTTGAAATACTTGTGGCTTAAATAAGCTCAATGAACCACAAGGAGAGGAATGGCCCTTTAGAACAAGACCATTCCATGGCTGCTAAATTTCCCTGCTTAAGAAATCTTCACGGCTTGTGTAAGAAGCGGCTCTGCGTCTCGTTCAGCTGCGGATGAGTGAGGCTGTCCTTTGGGAAGGGGCTGTGGGGAAGTGGGTGATGTCTCCGACTCAGTGCAGTTCGATGTTTCTCATCCAACTGCTGAGACTTTGTCATTGGTCTGACCATGTGAAATATCTTCCGATGCTCATTTCCAGCGCCTCGGTACACGGAAACGTCCAGTTTCGCTCTTGCAATGAGCAAAATGTATTGAGGCGAGTAATTTAAATTATATAAGTGACCTGGGAACCTCCTCCAGTGATTGCCACAGGTAACCTGGACTTCTGCTCTGGACCAGCCGTAAAATGGCCATCATCAACATGTTTTTCACACCACGGCCGTAGCAAGGCAGGGGAAAGAGACCTTTCCTGAATGCTCCATCCCCTGTGATGCCACAACCCCGTGCTCATCTGAGAAATTAAAGGGAGAAGAAATCTTCCCTCTTTTTAACGGTTTTGGATATTTTTGTACCTCTAGGTTCCTCGGATTATCCTGTGGCTGATGGTCGAACTCGCTATCATTGGATCCGATATGCAAGAAGTCATTGGCTCGGCGATTGCTATTAACCTGCTGTCTGTGGGGAAGTAAGTTGGGTTTGTCGTCAGAGGGTGGCAGGAAATGAGTGCTCCCCTCTAGGATTAAGAAAGTGACACCATGTGTGCCAAAAAGACTCATTTATTTCCTATAAATCTTCCAAAATAAGCTCTTTGTAGAGGGTGATTCATCTAAGCTGTGCTAACTCTTAGATGACTCAGCCTTTGGTGCCTTTTTCTCTTCTTCGGCTCCAAGGAGAACTGCGGGTTCTGGCTTTTATTTTAGCTATAACTGATACACAACAAAATTGGGCTGCAGCTTTCCTGGCCAATTTTATATTCCTAATAAAGGACTACCAGAAAGATGTCCTCTTCGGCCAGGAAGGTTGGAAATGCAAACGTAAGAGGAAGCTACAACTTTGTACCAAGTAGCTATCAAAGTCTCGCTCTCTCCTGTCATTCCCAGTGTGGACGTGGGATTTGCTCTCAAGATTCGGGGAGAGAGCTCTTATCTGAGCTGTTTGTGCAGAAAACAAACCTATGGTCCCTTGCCCTGTGCAGCCAAACATCTTGTCAGACTGCAAACAAACCCTTGGACAATGCGATTCCATCCCCAAACAAGTGCCCTAAATAAAAAGAGGTTTTGGGCTCTGAAGTATTGTTGTGGCTGGCGGACGAGGTCGAAGTGTTTTGTAAGCTGATGTCTGCTCTTGCCCGTCTTTCGCAGGATCCCGCTGTGGGGTGGCGTGATCATCACCATTGCTGACACGTTCATGTTTCTCTTCCTGGACAAATATGGTAATTTCTCCTCCTCAGTTCCGGAAACTAAATCTGAGATTCAGCTTTTCTCAGTTTGCTGATGGTCCTTTTATTTCTCCCAGGCTTGCGAAAACTGGAAGCGTTCTTTGGTTTTCTGATTACCATCATGGCTCTCACGTTCGGATACGAGGTACCGTCTGCCTCTGCATTTCCACCAGAGCTGTTTGGTGACACGTTCCCTCTACCCCCACCACTACTCCTGTGCCCGACCAAAACAGGGGGGCGGACACTTAAAATTAAGGATATTTGAAGCTGGGTCTGTGTTTCCGACGTGTGGCCGCCATCGGCTCATACCCTGGCCTGCAGCGCGGGCTGTATTGAACGCTGCCGCTCCGATGTGAGACCAGCGCGTCCTGTTCGGCGCAGCATCCCCGCTTTTATTAAACAGCGGACGATTGCACATTGTGGTTTTGCTTTTTACCAAAGTGGCCACATTTTGGCTTTCGAGTATCTTCAAAGAGCCAGCCTAGGCAGCTGTGCGGCGCGCGTCACGCTACAAATACCCGTATTTCTTTTGTCTCTCTGTCCAGTATATCACAGTCAAACCCAACCAGGAGAAGCTGCTAGAAGGGCTGTTCATCCCGTACTGCCAGAACTGCGGCACAGCCCAGCTGGAGCAAGCCGTGGGAATCGTGGGCGCTGTTATCATGCCGCACAACATGTACCTGCACTCTGCCTTGGTCAAGGTACGCGGCTGCGCTGCTTAACGTGTTCGGGGATGGTGCGCGGGGAGGCCTGAAACGCTCGAGCGGTCGCAGCCTCTGGGAGTCTGCGTTAAGCATTTACTTTGGTGGGGACATGGCAAACCCCCTGAGGGAGGCTGGCTGGGTCCCTGGCCCAGGGAAAGCCGTGAAAGCTTCGGGACACGTGTCCTTTACATATGGATGCGGGGCCAGAAGCGTGCATCTCGTGGCTAGCACCGCCACGCTGGCAAAACCAGCCCTTGCTTGTTCTGCAAATATTGAGGTTTGCTTTTTCTTCTCTCCGGCGTGTTCTCTTCCCGTGCAGTGACCCGTGTCCCGCTGTCTAATACGGTATAATTACAGATATAAATAATATAATAGCGAATACCTTTTTCTCAAGCCTGCTGTTGTCACCATCTCCTTTTCAGTCCCGGCAAGTGAACCGTGCAAACAAGAGGGAAGTGCGAGAAGCTAATAAGTATTTCTTCATCGAGTCCTGCATCGCTCTCTTTGTCTCCTTCATCATTAACATCTTTGTTGTGACTGTCTTCGCTGAGGCTTTCTTTGCAAAGACGAACGCAGATGTGGTGAGTTGGGGCTGGGACTTTGCTGGGGACTCTGTTGGGGCTGTCAGAGCAGTAACAGGGACCGTGTGAGCAGAGGGGCAGCTCCAAGCCTTATCAGTGCCTCTGGATGAAGCAGAGCCCATATATTCTGTGCTTAAAGGGGGGGAAAAAAGAACAGGGTTGCTGATTATTTCCATTTAAACCAGTCTGAGGAGGCACCCAGCATCTTGGAACCTCCAGCACCCGCTGCTCCTCGCATGCAGCCCTTTTCTGCTCATCCTCGCTTCTCTCTCGCTGAGCAAACCCAACCTCCTGCCCCTTCCTGTCGTTGCAGAACAACGTCTGCGCGAACACCAGCAGCCCGCACTCCTCGCTCTTCCCAAACAACAACCAGACGCTGGAAGTGGATATCTACAAAGGGGTGAGTGACCCGCCGGGCGGGATGGCCTCGTCTCCAGCTGCCTGGCGTCCTTGTCTGGTAGCGACTGCTTCTTTTGGGTAAACAGGGAGTGTTGAAGGTCGGGACCTGTAAAAGGATTGCCGAAAACAGAGCTGGAGGAGACCCCTGGGGATCCTTGAGCCCAGCCCTTTGACCAAGCAAAATTATCTATCTCTTTGCTAATCGTGCTGCATCTAACCTGACCCCAGAGACTCCCCGGCTATCTGTTCCCCTCTTTTATTAGCTTGGCCGTGACAAAGTTTTTCCTTGCGTCCATCCTGAATCTGCTTTGTTGAAACTGCAGCCCGTGAGGTATTGCCTTATCTGCTGCTGACGTGGGGAATGCTTTTCCCTCTCCTAGAAATGGATTATTCCTTCTCTGTCAACTCAACGCCCGTGATTAATCTGGTCACAAGGGAATTCACCTGCTCTTTCTTGTTCCCTCTCTCAGATGTGGGACTGAACTGATGTGAGACTGCAAATCTCTGTTCCAGGGTGTCGTCCTGGGGTGTTACTTCGGCCCTGCTGCTCTCTATATCTGGGCAATCGGGATCCTCGCTGCCGGCCAGAGCTCAACAATGACGGGGACGTACTCTGGGCAGTTCGTCATGGAGGTAATTAGCACTCTTAGCAGCTGCCTGCATCCCTGTTCTCTCTACTCCCAAGCCTTTAAAGCTCATATTAATGATTCCCCTTCTTTGGATACGCTGCTCTTGCTGGAAGCTCCATAAAACTCCCTGATGTGCCTTTCAAACAAATCAGCTTTTAATCCTGCCCTGAGCCCCCCTCTTCCTGCTGCGCTTGAAGTCTCCTTACTGTTTTCACCCAGCAGCTGCTGTTTTTTTCTGCAGGGCTTCCTGAACCTGCGGTGGTCCCGTTTTGCCCGAGTGCTGCTGACCCGCTCTATCGCCATCACCCCCACCCTCTTCGTCTCCATCTTTCAGGACGTCGAACACCTGACTGGCATGAACGACTTCTTAAATGTCCTTATGAGCCTCCAGGTGAGCAGCAGTGCCCAGTTTGGTGGTCAGGTCTCGGAGAAAAACATCCAGCACTGAATATTTCAGCTTCTGGTGCCTAAGGGTTTGCAGGAGCTGAGCAGAGCGAGTTACTGTCAGGAGATGTTGATCTTGGGGGAGGTGGAGAGGATCGGCCAGGATCTGAAATTGCTTCCTTCTGCCAGCCAGGGGAAGTCCCTTTGACTCACTTTACAATAGCTTTGGGGAAATGCTGTCAGATATGAGCAAGCCTTGGGTGATTGTCCGTGTTGAGATAATCAGAACAATTTCCACTCTTTATCCTTCCGTATTTTCTTGCTTATTCCAGCTTCCATTTGCTTTGATCCCTGTCCTGACATTCACCAGCCTGCCCAGTGTCATGAATGATTTTGCCAACGGATTGTAAGTATGAAGGGAATCGCCTCCGAGCAGGAGACGGCGTGTTGCCCACCCCAGGCACACGTTTCATTCCTCTCCTCGCCTTGTGGCCTAGAGCATCTCCTCCAACACAAGAGTGACCCCTCCACCTCACCCCCTTTTGCTTTGATTTTGCTCGCAGGTTCTGGAAGATCAGTGGTGGCTTGCTGATCCTCCTGATCTGCAGCATTAACATGTACTTTGTGGTGGCCTACGTCATGTCCCTGAACCACATGGCTTTGTACATCGGGGCTGCGATTCTCAGCATGATCTACCTGTCCTTTGTGGCGTATTTGGTAAGTCTGGTTCAAGCTGAGACTCCTTGTAGGCAGGATAAGCCGATGGATTTATTTTCTCACCATTATATTAATATTGTCACGTTTTACAAGCGTTAAAGTCGGTCACAGGGTCAGAACAGATGGGGAAGTTGAGGCTTTCGTGGCCAGATTTGCTTGGGAATCTGTTCTGTGCTGCGCCTACTGATCCACACGGCCTTTCCCCTGCTTTTTTGACCATCTCTTTAGCAATTCATCTGTTCGCTGTTCCCAAAAAGGCCTCAATTCAGTGTCGCAGCAGGTGAAAGGTTGGCAGAGACTTTGGAATAACGCATGGTTCCTCTGTACGTGTCTGTATAGTGCCAGAGGTGTAAAATCGTAGAATGATCATAGAATCACAGAATCACTGAGGTTGGAAAAGACCTCCAAGATCATCGAGTCCAACCGTCAACCCAACCCCCCCATGGCCACTAAACCATGTCCCCAAGCGCCTCATCTACACGTCTTTGAAATCCCTCCAGGGATGGGGACTCCACCACTGCCCTGGGCAGCCTGTGCCAAGGCCTGACCACTCTTT
>VZTQ01012484.1:0-14359 GCA_013400755.1 Pelecanoides urinatrix | reverse complement strand
TATTTGACGTTAATCCCTATCATCTTAATCAGCAAAAATATTTAGTTGAATGATAAATTATTTGAGATTCATGGAGAAAAGCAATGCTTAACTGTATGTAGGAAGTCAAAACTACATGAAATAAATTATTTATTTTTAACAGATAAATAATTTTGAATTATTTTCATGTAAAAATTTAAACATTTGTCATCTAATAATATAAAACCAACCTATATTACTATTGTTAACAGTAGAAGGATAAGAGGTGTTAACATGCTGCTTTGTGTATATTGCACTTTTAGCTAAAGTGGAGGATAAAACAGTTCTAAAGACTTTAAACAATTATAACCTATTATCGTTGTTAGAAACAATAAATGTATAAAATGCTTAACAATTCCTGTTAGAAACTTTAGTTGGAATCACATTCAGGACACCATTACACTCACTGGAGTTATAATTGCTCACTCATCTTTTGTAGTTCTCATGCATTTCACTGATGATATACAAAGCATTTTTCAATTAAGTTTCATAATTCTACTTCGCTGTCTGAATTTTGCAGACATGGAAAATAAGGAATTAGAGTCAAATATCTTGCCAAGGATCAGGGGAAATGGAAAAAGAAGTCAGAATTCTGGACTCTTAGTGCTTTGCTCTACTCACAAATATCACAGCAATGAATCCACTGCAAGCTGAGGACACTGTTTGGAAGTGAACTGTGAAATACAGGAAGAAAAGTTTTATGATACATCAGCAAAAATCGTTCAAGATAATGGTCACTGCAGAAGAACAGAATTTAATTAATTACCTCAGGGATATCTTATCCTTTCAGAAAACAGCTGGGAAACAAGCACAGACAATGCCCTCACTGGCCTTGTGCAGTCCCACAGCATATGAACAGGGCAGGCAGAGCAGGGTTCCAGTAACAGGGTATTTTTACAGTGCCAGACAAGTCAAAGTAATCAATCAGGTCCAGGATTCATCCAGGGGGTCCAGTTAAGAGCAGCAAGAGATGGAGATGAATGGGCTGCTCAGGCTGTTTCTGGGTGAGATCCAGGATTTTAAGACCTGATGGCATTACCTCCCAGACTGACATAAGGGTACTAACTGTTTCAGTTCTACTTTAACAAGTGTAAATGAAGTCATAGAATCATAGAATCATAGAATGGTTTGGGTTGGAAGGGACCTTTAAAGATCATATAGTTCCAACCCCCCTGCCATGGGCAGGGACATCTTTCACTAGATCAGGTTGCTCAAAGCCCTGTCCAACCTGACCTTGAACGCTTCCAGTGATGGGGAATTGTTGTAGGAATTATGCAGCCGCCACCTAGTGTCTCAACCACAGTGTCCTCCCTTTGTTTTTATTAGCATACCTGCATTATTTATATTATATAGGTCCCAAATATCGATAGCCTCTAATCTGTATACATATTTGAGTACAACACATGCTACAACAGTACAAACACGCAGAAGTGGCATTATTGACTATTTCCCACCTACTGGTCGCATTTTGTATTGATATAGTGCAATTACATCCCTCCGTCCATCCCAAAATCTCTCCCTCACCAGTGTTGCTCTGAATACATAATGGGTAACTGTTAGCTGGGGTACCATATCCCAAAGGAGCAGCATGTGCCCAAAGGGTGGGCTTCCAATAATTTGCCCTGGGACACCTTGATATAGGTATTGTTCTCACCATACCATAACTTACTACGGCAAGACATAGCTAGGTACTGCTGTGTCACATTCCATGGCTCCATTTCCCAATTCACTCGAGGTTCCCCTATGGTGCTGTTGTAGAGCAAAGCACAAATCCAACAATTTGTATGGTTGGTTAAGGAAATTAAGGTTTGCAATGATTTGTGTCCTGGTTTTGGCTGGGATAGAGTTAAATTTCTTCCTAGTGCTGTGTTTTGGATTTAGTATGAGAAGAATGTTGATAACACACTGATGTTTTCAGTTGTTGCCAAGAACCCTGTCCTGTCAAGGACAGCTTCCATGCTACCAAGCAGAGGCTGGGAGGGAACACAGCCAGGACAGCTAGCCCAGCTGGCCAACGGGGTATTCCATACCATGTGACGTCATGCTCAGTATATGAATGGTAGGCGTGATCCAGGAAGTAGCGATTGCTACTTGGTTATCGGTCAGCGCGGGTGGTGAGCAATTGCATTGTGCATCACTCATTTTGTATATTCTATCATTATCATCATCATCATCATCATCATCATCATCATCATCATCATCCCTTTTCTGTTCTATTAAACTGTCTTTATCTCAACCCACGAGTTTTTCTCACTCTTACCCTTCCGATTCTCTCCCCGTCCCACCAGGGGGGCGGGGAGTGAGTGAGCGGCTGCGTGGTATTTGGCTGCCTGCCAGGATAAACCACGACATTTGGTAAGGGGATGGGGCATTCCAGTGCCATAGCACCTCCCTCCACCAAGGACCGTCAGCCATGTCTGCTTGGCCATGCGTCTGGAGACTCTTGAGTCCAGGTAGCTCTAGAAAGGAAACAAGAGGAACACGAATTCAGAATTCCTTTGTACTCTGGGAATTTAAATGGTTTCAGTCTCCAGAGTAGTGATTGTGGTTGAGTTCCTCGTTGCCCATTGTTCATCTACTGGATAGTTCTTGGGTAGCCACTTAGCATGAGAATGGTGAACCCAAGTTTCTTTCCCTGCAACTTTCACAGCAAAGTAAGAACTTATTAAGACAGTATATGGCCCCTCCCACCTGGGTTCCAGTTTAGACTTACAGGAAAAAACCTTTATTAAGGATTTATCTCCTGGCTGTAAATTATGTACCTGTATCTCTGGAGGGCTAGGTTGACACCACTGAGCGAGATCCCTTTTAACTTTGAAATTTTCTTGTAATTTTAAAACGTACTATGTTAAGCACTCATCTCCATTCAGGAGGCTGGTCTTGGTTGGGATATAAGTCCCCGGTATAGTTAAGTGCCTTCCAAAAAGGACCTCAGCAGGTGATAGCCCTATGGGTTGCCTTAGGGCATTCCGGATGTCCCACAAGGCTATATGTAATGCTTCTGGCCATTTTACTCCTGTGTGTGTGCAGATTTTAACTATTTTTCCTTTAGTAGTTTGGTTCATCCTCTCTACCTGTCCAGATGCTTGAGAGTGGTAAGGGATGTGTAATCGTCCTTCTATTCCCAAGCTCCTGTAAATTTGATTGATTATGTCTGCTATAAAATGTGATCCTCTATCTGACTCAATAGATTCGGGTACTCCATACCTAGGGATAATTTCTTTAAGGAGAGCCTTTATTACTCCTCCAGTGTCTGCCTTTCTTGTTGGGAAAGCTTCTACCAACCCTGATAACTGATCTACTATTACTAACAAGTGCTTGTATCCATTTACCGCAGGAACGTTGGTGTAGTCTATCTGTAGCCTCTGGAATGGGAAAAAGGCCCATGGTCAACTTCCTAGTTCTCGTGATGGCTTTGTGTCCGAGAATTTTTTGGCATGTGGGACAGGTACTGATAATTCTTTTGGCGGCCACATAGACACCCGGTGCAGCCTATACTTGCTGTACTTGATTAACTACCGCTTCTATTCCTCCATGAGCTTTATCATGGAACCATCTAGTTATAGTCATCAGGTATCTTTTTGGTAGAATAGGTTTTCCCCCTATTGTCCATATCCCATCTTCATTTTCTACTGCTTCCCATTTTTTCCACTGTTCCTTTTCTTCACTTGTCACCTCATATCGGTATAATTTTTCAGGATGATTGACATCCGGCCATGAGCTCCTATCCATATCAACCACCATAATTTTCATCGCAGGTTGGTGGGCTGTGGCTTTCGTGGCTGCATCAGCTAAGGCATTCCCTCGGCTGATTATGGTAGTGTCACTTGTATGGACTGGACAGTGAACTACAGCGACCTCCTTGGGAAGCTGGATTGCATTTAATAGGTCCCGAATTTCTGTTCCGTTGGCCAGAACTTTTCCCGAAGAGGTGAGAAACCCCCGTTCCTTCCATAGCATGCCTATTGCATGACATATGCCAAAGGCATACCTTGAATCTGTATAGATGGTTATTCGCTTTCTGCTCCCCAGGTGAGCCGCTCAGACCAATGCAATCAAATCTGCCCCTTGAGCGCTTATTGTTGCTGGAAGGGGTCTAGCGTCTATAACCTCCCATTGGTCCGTAATTGCATAACCAGTCTTTCATTGTCCTTGTAAATAGTAGGACGATCCATCTGTAAACAAAATAAGATCTGGGTTTCGTAAGGGGAGGTCTGTAAGATCTGCTCACGGTTTACTGACAGTTTGGAGTACCACATCATACTGATGATGCTCTTCCCCTTCTCCAGGTACTGGCAATAGTGTTGCAGGATTCAACATATTACACCTCTTTAGAACAGAATCATAGAATCATTTAGGTTGGAAAAGACCCTTAAGATCATCGAGTCCAACTGTTAACCTAACACTGCCAAGTTCACCACTAAACCATGTCCCTAAGCGCCACGTCTACACGTCTTTTAAATACTTCCAGGGATGGTGACTCAACCACTTCCCTGGACAGCCTGTTCCAATGCTTGACCACTCTTTCAGTAAAGAAATTTTTCCTAATGTCCGATCCAGACCTCCCTTGGCACAACTTGAGGCCATTTCCTCTCGTCCTATCACTAGTTACTTGGGAGAAGAGACCAACACCCACCTCACTACAACCTCCTTTCACGTAGTTGTAGAGCATGATAAGGTCTCCCCCGAGCCTCCTTTTCTCCAGGCTGAACAGTCCCAGTTCCCTCAGCCGCTCCTCATAAGACTTGTGCTCTAGACTCTTCACCAGCTTCATTGCTCTTCCTTGGACACGCTCCAGCACCTCAATGTCTTTCTTGTAGTGAGGGGCCCAAAATGGAACACAGTATTCAAGGTGCGGCCTCACCAGCGCTGAGTACAAAGGGACAATCGCCTCCCTCTTCCTGCTGGCCACACTATTTCTGATACAGGCCAGGATGCTATTGGCCTTCTTGGCCACATGGACACATTGCTGGCTCATATTCAGCCAGCTGTTGACCAACATCCCCATGTCCTTTTCCACTGGGCAGCTTTCCAGACACTCTTCCCCAAGCCTATAGCGTTGCATGGAGTTATTATGACCCAAGTCATTGGGTCTCATACAGTTGGCCTCGGCCCATCAATCCAGCTTGTCCAGATCCCTCTGTAGACCCTTTCTACCCTCAAGCAGATCGACACTCCTGCCCAACTTGGTGTCGTCTGCAAACTTATTGAGGATGCACTCGATCCCCTCATCCAGATCATTGATAAAAATATTAAACAGAACTGGCCCCAATACTGAACCCTGGGGAACACCACTTGTCACCAGCCTTTCATAAACCCATGCTGACTGGGCCTGATTACCTGATTGTCCTGTACGTGCTGTGTGATGGCACTCAAGATGATCTGCTCCATAACCTTCTCCGGCACCAAGGTCAGACTGACAGGCCTGTAGTTCCCCATATCCTCCTTCCCGCCCTTCTTGTAGATGGGCGTCACATTTGCTAACCTCCAGCCAACCGGGACCTCCCCGGTTAGCCAGGACTGTAGAGTCACATTACCTGCATTCGAGAGAGTTAGTTCACATTTATGCGCACGTTGGGGAGACAAGGCTTGCGTCGCGTGTTGTTTAAGAAGCAATTTAACTTCATGTGGCACATGAATTGTTACTCGGTGCCCTAATACTAAAGATTGGCTCTTTTCCACTATTGTAACCGCTGCTGCCACTGACCTAATGCATGCTGGAGCCCCTCCAGCCACCGGATCTAATTGAACAGAGTAATATGCTACAGGTCTTTGATGAGGACCCAATCTCTGTGTTAAAATGCCTCTTGCCACTCCTTTCCTTTCGTGTATGTATAGATCAAAGGGTTTTGTATAATCTGGAAGTCCTAAGGCTGGGGTCGAGGCCAAGGCCCCTTTTATGGCTCTAAAGGGGCCGGTCCCCAAGTAATGGGTTCTATTTCTTCATCCTTAGTTGCCTCTGTCAGGGGCTTCATTAGTTCCCCCAGTCCTGGTATCCACGGTCGGCAGAAACCAACTGCACCTAGAAAACCTTGTAGCTGTTTCTTTGTAACCGGCCAAGTAATTTCAATTATAGCTTTTACTCTTTCTGGTTCTATCACTCACTGTCCTTCCTTTAAAATGAATCCTAGATATCTTACTTCCTTTTGACGCAGCTGGAGCTTGGATGGAGATGCACGATTGTATTGGGTCTGGCTGAGATGGAGTTAATTTTCCCCATAGCAGCCCTCATAGTGCTGTGCTTTGTATTGGTAGCTAGAAAGGTGTTGATAACACACCAGTGTTTTGGCTACTGCTGAGCAGTGCTCCCACAGCATCAAGGCTGTCTCTCCAACATTCCCCACCTCACCCCCAAAGGCCACTAGGCTGGGGGTGGGCAAGATCTTGGGAAGGGACATAGCCAGGACAGCTGACCCAAACTGACCAAAGGGATATTCCATACCATATGATGTCTGCTCAGCAATAAAAGCTAGGATAAAGGAGGGGGTGGGGGCATTTGTTATTACGACATTTGTCTTCCGGAGCAACCGCTATGTGTACTGAAGCCCTCCTTCCTGGGAAGTGGCTGGACATCGCGTGCTGATGGGTAGTAGAGAATAAATTTTTTGTTTTCCTTTGCTTCCGTGCGTGGCCTTTGCTTTTGCTTTATTAAACTGCCTTTATCTTGACCCATGAGTTTTTTTCCATCTTATTTTCTCCCTCCCCCCCGTCCTGCTGAGGAGGGCAGTGATAGAGCAGCTTGGTGGGCACCTGGCATCCAGCCAAGGCCAACCCACCACAGTGATCCCCCTTGGTTGCTAACGCAGTACATACAGATATATAGTGTCTTTCAAATAGTCATCATAATTTTTACTAGCTATTAGTAAATCATCTACATATTGCACTAAAACTGATCCACCAGGTAACTCAATATCCTTTAAATCTTTCAGTATCTGGGAAAAGATAGTGGGAGACCCAGTAAACCCCTATGGAAGGCAAGTCCATGTTAACTGCTGTCCTTTCCAAGTGAAAGCGAATAAAGGTTGGCTTGCTTCATCTATAAGAACGCTGTGGTCAAATAAATCACAGTAAAGCACTTAGCCCAATGTGGTATTTGCAAGAGTATAGTAGAGGGATCTGGCACTACTGGGTGTGGGACGATAACATACTGATTAATTGTCCTCAGGTCTTGGACAAATCAAAACTTGGGGTCCCCATCCTTGTCCAATCTATTCTTTCTTACTGTTAAAATTGGGGTATTATATGGGGATTCACACACTTTCAAGATTCCCTGGACAAAGTACTGATCTGTTTCTGAATGCTTTTCTCTGCTTCCCGAGGGATAGGATACTGTTTTACAGCTGGGGGCGCTCTTCCCTTTGTTTTTTATGCTTATCAGCTCTGCCGATTTTAACAACCCCACATCAGTTCCGGATTTACTCCACAATTCCCTGGGCACAGCTTCTAGGGCTTTTGGTATATCTAGATTGGTATCCTGGACTTCAGATACTTTGCATACCCCCACAATTATCAAATCAGTACCCCTTGGTCATAAATGTAATTGTACATCCAGGGTTTGGAGGAGATCTCTCCCTAACAGGCAAGCTGGGGAATCTTTTGCTATCACAAATCTTCACCATACTCATTTACCGCCCTCCAATCTCGGTCCTAAGAATTCTGAATTCAATCCCCTTTGGGGTCCTCTGGGTCGGAGAGGGCATTCTCTCTTCCAACGACCACTTTCCCCACAATAATTACATCTGTTTACCCAGTCATCTCCGAATTTACCTGCTCCTCCGTATCCTTGTCCTATTCTACCTCTTTCTCTACCCCTTCCTCGGGAAGGGGAAAATCCTCTTCCCTTCCCTCTCAACTGCAAGCCTTGTGTTAACACTGCTGCCAAGAGACTTGCTTCACGTTCCTTTTCCTTTCTCCTTTCCTTTGCCAATTCCATTCTGTTTTTCTTCTCGACTCTTGTATACGAACACAGCCACACTTAAGATTTTTTTTTTTAATGTCTCTCCTTGTCAACCAGGCGTATGTTCTTTGAAATACTTCTTTATATCTGGTGCAGCTTGATCCACAAACACACTTGCTTCCAATTCATTATTAAAATTCTGGAGAGTCATTCCCCCATACATCAACAAAGCCTGTCTCAATCTTCCCCTGGCCTCTGTCTACATTCCTGTACTTTAGTTCAATTTACTCTTATCTCCCCGCAAGCTCTAATCGCATCTATCAGATTTCCAACCATTCGGCAATTATCTATTTGATTATTATAACTTGATTATTATAATCCCAATTATGGTCAACCTGAGGCCAGGCAGTCTGATTTCCCCCTGCCTGTAGGATTAATTCCTTTTCAATTATCTTCTCTTCGCATCCTTTTCAATTATCTTCTCTCTCCCGTCTGGACAGAATAACTCTCTCAATAACAGGTTAACATCGGCCCAGGATGGATTATATCCCAAACAAATATTGGAAAATAATGATGCACATCGACCTGCATCTTCCCTTAACCTGGGCATTTGATTTCCCCACATAACCAAATCCCCGGGGTTCCAGGAGTGATGGGTGTATACATGTAACACTGGAGGTGGGGAGGAACATTTTCCCCCCTGCCACTGGCTGCATTGCAAGAGGATTAGGGATAACATTAGAAACCATAGGGTAAAGCCCAGCAGAAGCAGTGGGGACAGCAGGGGCAATTGCGGGGGGAATCAGCAAGCAATACAGAGGAAGGAATATAGGGTGGTGCAGAGACTGGCTCTGCAGGCACCTCGGTTAAATTACTCACAACTGCTGCAGCTAAAGTTCCTCCTCGAGGTTTTTATACTCCTTTTTGACCATCCTCTTTATGGCAGTCATATGCCCAATTATCCCATACATACCAATAATCCATTTGCCGAGGTTTTTTATCCTCCAAAATTTTCCAGAGCATAGCCAATTTCTTTAATTCGAAGGATCCTTTGCAGGGCTATCCCCCCGCTCCTGTAAGTGCTGGCCAGTCTTCCTGACACAAAACAACTGCTTGTTTTTTCAATAAACCTGCAACTCCATCTATCTTTCTCCAATTCTCTAGTACCTCGGCCAAGGGCGTCCCCTTCTCTATGCTGGGTATATTCCCCATTCTAGCGCGCTTATACCTTTACCAAAATTTAGTTGCGGAATTTTAAGACTCACCAGTCAGGGCCTCCTGTTCCACAAATTTTCCAGGTGAACTCACCTAATGCCAGCAATTGGAAGTTTGGAGACGAGAGGATCCAGTGGCAGTCACCTAGGGTCCCATCTGGGGTGCCAAAACTGTTGTAGGAATTATGCAGCCGCCACCTAGACCATGACAGGAATTATGCAGCTGCCACCTCAACTATCAGATCAACTATTTGTATATATTTATTCATAATGCATGCGATCTACAGCTCGAGCTGGGTGCCTCTCAAGAGGGACCTCGCCTGTCAATTGTTACAGGATTTTATAGTCCCTATAGGTCACCTGATTTCCTGATGGCACTTCTGCTCATCCAATCCTGTTAGCGGAGTCTGGGATCTTCTCTTCTTCTGATTCGCTCTCGCAGCCTCCAGGCACTCTTTTTGTCTGTGTCTTGAGACATTTCCTTACCTTTTGTTACAGAACATCCTGTAGTTAAAGTTTTACTTATACTTCCTTAGCTACTGGTTACAGTTCTATAGTTACAAAAAAAAGGTTCAAGTACAATTCATGCGGCCTAAGGCTTCATTTACTTTAGTCACTAGTGCTAAGCTCTGGCACAAATTAGTCCCTCACTACAGGAATCCACAACTTCTCTGGTCAACCTGTTCCAGCATCTCTCCACCCTCATCGTAAAAAATGTCTTCCTTATGTCCAATCTAAATCTGCCCTCTTTCAGTTTAAAACTGTTGCCCCATTATCCTGTCACTACAGGCCCTGGTAAAAACTCTCACCGTCTTTCTTATAAGCCTCCTTTAAGTATTGAAAGGATGCAATAAGGTCCCCCTGAAGCCTTCTTTTCTCCAGGCTGAATAACCCCAACTCTCTCAGCCTTTCCTCATAGGAGAGGTGTTACAGCCCTCTGATCATTTTTGTGGCACCTCCTCTGGACCTGCTCTAACAGGTCTGTATCTTTCTTGTACTGGGGACCTCAGAGCTGGACGCAGGACTCCAGGTGGGGTCTCACCAGAGCAGACTAGAGGGGCAGAATCACCTNACCTCATCTACACGTCTTTTAAATACTTCCAGGGATGGTGACTCCACCACTTCCCTGGGCAGCCTGTTCCAAGGCCTGACCACTCTTTCAGTAAAGAAATTTTTCCTAATGTCCAATCTAAACCTCCCTTGGCACAACTTGAGGCCATTTCCTCTTGTCATTTTCCTCACTAGATAATTCAGACAAGAATTTGGTGAAGCCATGTTGTCTGTCTCTAATCACCTCCCTGTCTTCCATATGTTTCAGCATGTCTTCCAGGAGGATCTGTTCCATGATCTTACCAGGCATGGAGGTGATGCTGACTGTTCAGTAGTTGACAGGGTCCTCCTTTTTACCCTTTTTAAAAATGGGTGTGATGTTTCTCTTTTTCCAGTCCCTGGGGACTTTGCCTGACTGCCATGACTTTTCAAATATGATGGAGAGTGGCTTAGCAACTACATCTGCCAGATCCCTCAGGACCCTGGTATGCTTCTCGTTGGGTCCCATGGACTTGTGTATGTTCATGTTCCTCAGATGGTCTCGAACCTTATCTTCTCCTACAATGGGTGGGACTTCGTTCCCCTATTCCCCTTGAGATTCAGGGACTTGAGCGATGTGGGAAGAGCAATTGTCAGTGAAAACTGGCAAAAAGTTGTTGGTTCAATGCTTTATCTCCTTAGTGCTTATTTGGTCCTTCCAGAAAGCACTCAGTGTAAGTTCAATCTGATCAAATGTCTATGTAATTAATTAATGTATTGCTGAAAACTGCTGTCAAAGCATGCCTAGTCCAACAGTAGTTAAAATGTTAAATAGTTATTGGACTCAAGTTTTATTAGTTCAGTTGTCTTGCTTAGTACTATCTCCATGTAACTGGTTCCAATTATTCTTTGATGTTTACATTTCAGAGGGGTGTTTTGCACCAAGCGGGTGCTAGTTCTTTTGGGATCTCAGTAAGAAAGGCATTGACACTCAAAGCTGGTTAGCTGATTTATTGAATAAAGGATAAAAATTATAGAAAAGGTGATAGAAATCTTATGCTCCTTCTGATGCTGGGAGCCCCAGCATCACAGCATGCTGCACAGATCCTGTCCGTGATGAGGTTTGCCAGCTCTAAGTTCTCTGGTACTCTTATAGGATCTTGCTCACAATACAGATTCATCAGTCACTGATAGCAATCAAGTCTGGAATGTCAAATTAGCTTTGAAGAGTCACTTGGACAATATGCTCCAATACCCTTATCTCAATCATTACCATTCCTGAACAGATGCATATAATATTTCAAGTGGACAAGACAATGCACTATACATATACTTATGATTCAATACACATTGAACACATGCATATTGATTAAATATGCATTGCTTATGTATACACTGATTAATTAAACTATCATATAATGCAGTCTCACAGTATCCATGGTACAGAGGTATATACATGAGTAATCATGGATACTCTGCCATAGCTGGTTGGCAAGCAGTCACAGGCTATTCAGAGTGCACCTGTACATATGAGAAGGCAGCAAGCATGCAGATCACTAATTCCTTGCACAATAGTCTTCTGGCTGCGCCACTACATGAAGTAACACAGGTGAACTGGGTATGGCTGGGATGGAGTTAATTGTTCCTTACAGGGAACAAGTGGCAGAAGCCTCCTATTGTGACCCCATGTAACCTTGGCATTAACTATCACAAAAGAGGATACTTCAAGGACCCAAAAGGGTATCGGTGGAACTTTGGTGTAGCAGCCATAGATACAGAGAAGATTAAACAGCTCTCTACCTTACCCAGCCTCTCGAAGGATCCTTCCGTTGTGGGGTTGCTGTGTGTTGAAGAACAGCAGGTGCTGATTGCTACCATGATGGTGCACTGGTGGCAATGTTGCACCAACAGAGACTCCCTGGTTCCCATCCAGGAGCTGATCTGTCAACTCAAGATCCAAGGAGTGATCAGCAAGGCTCATTCACCCTTTAATAGTCCCATATGGCCAGTGCGAAAGCCTGATGGAGGGTGGAGGCTAACTGCACTACCGTCACCTGAGTACTTCCATACCAGACATGCTAGAACTCCAATACGAACTGGAGTAAAAGGCAGCCAGGTGGTATGCCACAATTGATATTGCCAATGCATTTTTCTCAATCCTTTTNGGTCGACTTCTAGGGTTTTGGAGCTGGGGATATAGAGGATCCAAGGCCCACTACATCCCCGACTGAAAAGGAGATACTAGCAACATATGAAGGGGTTCGAGCTGCTTCAGAAGTTGTTGGTACAGAAGCACAGCTCCTCTTGGCATTGCGATTGCCTGTGCTGTACTGGTTGTTCAAAGGAAGGGTCCCCTATACACATCAAGAGACTGACACTACATGGAGTAAGTGGGTAGTGTTGATAATGCAACGGGCTTGAATAGGAACCCCAACCACCCTGGAATCCTGGAAGAGATCATTTTATGGACATTTATGGGGGTGACCCGTAGATTAAGAGAATGATACCTGTGTATATATCAAAGGATGCGAAAGAGGGTGGTACTTAATGAGGATGTACTGGATAGTGTGGGACCTGAGATTGATGCAAATGGTATGGAATAAGGGGTGGAGATTGTACTGGGTCTGGCTGGGATAGTTAATTTTCTTCATAGCAGTCCCTATGGTGCTAAGTTTTGGATTTGTGACCAAAACAGCGTTGATAACATACCATTGTTTTAGCTATTGCTGAACAGTGTTTGCACAGCATCAAGACCTTCTGTTTCTCACTCTGCCCTGCCAGCGAGTAGGCTAGGAGTGCACAAGAAGTTGGGAGGGGACACAGCCAGGACAACTGACCTGAAATGACCAAAGAGATATTCCAGACCATAGAACATCATCCTCAGCAATAAAAGCTCGAGGAGAGTGGGGTTTTGTGTAGATAGCCATTGCTCGGGGACTGGCTAGGTGTTAGGTTACCTGTGGGAGGTGGTGAGTGATTGCCTTGGCATCACTTGTTTAGGGTTTTTTTCTTTCTTCCTCTTTCCTTTGCTTATTAAACGATCTTTATCTCGACCCATGAGTTTTCTCCCTTTAACTATCCCAGCCAGACCCAGTACAATCTCCACCCCTTATTCCATACCATTTGCATCAATCTCAGGTCCCACACTATCCAGTACATCCTCATTAAGTACCACCCTCTTTCGCATCCTTTGATATATACACAGGTATCATTCTCTTAATCTACGGGTCACCCCCATAAATGTCCATAAAATGATCTCTTCCAGGATTCCAGGGTGGTTGGGGTTCCTATTCAAGCCCGTTGCATTATCAACACTACCGACTTACTCCATGTAGTGTCAGTCTCTTGATGTGTATAGGGGACCCTTCCTTTGAACAACCAGTACAGCACAGGCAATCGCAATGCCAAGAGGAGCTGTGCTTCTGTACCAACAACTTCTGAAGCAGCTCGAACCCCTTCATATGTTGCTAGTATCTCCTTTTCAGTCGGGGATGTAGTGGGCCTTGGATCCTCTATATCCCCAGCTCCAAAACCCTAGAAGTCGACCTTGAGTGTCTCTGGGTGCTTTCTGACGGAGGCTCCAGTTGAGGCCATGCTCCCCAGCTGTGGTGTAGAGCACATTCCTTACATCTTGTCCTGCCCGGACTGACCCAAGGGCTACTGCATGAACTATCTCCTGTTTAATTTTTTCAAAGGCTTGCTGCTGCTCAGGGACACACTCAAATTAGTTCTTCCTTCAGGTCCCTCAATAGGGACAACCCGCAAGCTTGCTGTAACATGGAATAAACATTCTCCAGAAACCCAAAACAACTAGGAAAGCTTGTGTTTCTTTTTGTTAGCTGGTGGGGACATAGCTGTTATCTTATTGATCACATCTGTTGGGATGTGATGACATTCATCTTGCCATTTTATTCCCAAAAACGGGATCTCTTGCAAGGTCCTTTGACCTTGCTCTGTTTTATGGCAAAACCAGCTTTCAGAAGAATCTGGATTATTCTTTTCCCTTTCTCAAACACTTCCCCTTCTGTGTTGCCCCACATGATGATGTCATCAATGTATTGCAGGTGTTCAGGGGCTTCGTCCTGTTCCAGTGCAGTCTGTATCAGTCCATGGCAAATGGTAGGGCTGTGGTTCTACCCCACGGCAGTTGATCCCATGTCTATTGGAGACGCCCTCATATGAAAGCAAACTGTGGCCTGTA
>VZTQ01012478.1:0-37272 GCA_013400755.1 Pelecanoides urinatrix | reverse complement strand
GGGGCGGGGGGGGGCCCGGTGGGGCGGGGGTGCTGTGCGGGCCCCCAGCCCTGTGCGTGGCGGCGGGAGTCGGCGGTTCCCGTGAGACTGCTGGCCCCGGGCTGTGCGGATGCGTGTACATAAAAGCTGGAGCGGGGGAGCTGTGCGCTTTCCCCCGGGCATCACCGCTGCTTCAGCGCCCCGGGAGCGTCGGTGCGGAGCCTTGCTTTGCCATCCCTATCTCCAGCTGCTTTGCTATGGGGATAAAACGCTGCTTCGCGGGAGCCCAGAGCCGCTCGCCCCGCGGGGCTCCGGAGCCGGCGAGCCCACCCGTGCCTGGCCCGGGACCGTAGCAACGAGCCCAGACCGTAAAGCGGAGTTAGCGCCGTGGAAACTCCTCTTAGCGGGGCGTGCTGCTCCCGGGAGCAGGCGGGCTCCGGCACGCCGCTCTCCCGGCGCTGGCCCCTCTGATGCTCCCGGTGGCGGGCTGATGCGCCCCGTCCCTTAGCGACACCGCGTCCCCTCCGCCTCTTCCCCGGGGCTGGTCCCTGCGTGCCTTCCGGCCTCGGCCACGCGTGGGCTTGGCGGCCCCACGCCGCTCATGGTGCTCTTCTGCTGCGCGCTGCTCCCGGCCCTGCCCCGCGGCTCCGCATCGATGCCCGCTCGCCACGGCAGCTAGCGAGAGGTGCCGCACCCGAAGGGAAGGCGGATTGAAAGACGTTCCCCAGCAGGCACGGAGTCGCCGTGCGAGCGAGTCACTCCCTGGATAAAAATGTAATTAAAAAAAAAAAAAGAATTATTGAGGGATATGGCCCAGAGAGCGGCTGGCTGCTCAGTCATGCTCTAACAAACAAGCAACTGATAGATATAGCCGCTAATTAGTAAGCAGTTATTCCTATTGTAAATGGTGTTCAGCGGGAGGGAGAAGCAACAGCGTGCACCAGGAGGAGAGCGGCCTTAAGGACAGGGCAGCTTCCCCCAGTGATCAGCATCCCTGCATGCAGGAGGCAAGGCGGGCGGATTTCCCACTGGACCCTATTCCCTCACTTGTCAGGATGTCGCCAGTATACAACTGCTTGGTTTGGGTTTGGGGTTTTTTTTCTCCCTTTGTATTTTCTCTTTTTTTTCCTCCCCCCCCCGTAACAGTGCTAAGGGAACATTTGCCAAGAAACTGTGGGCTTCGCACTCTGAGGTATCCTTTCCAAACGTGACGGTATGGAGTGGGGCACTTATGAAAGCACCTGATGTGAGCAAGTTTATTTTTTAATACAATAAACCCTTCTCTGAGAAGGATTTAATCCTTCTTGCAGCGGGTGGTGGCAACATTAATAAAGGGCGTATAGGTAGATGGGGGCAGCCAGCACCAGGAAGGCAGGCGGAGCAGCCCCTTTGCCAGGGCACGGGGAGAAGCAGGAGCTGATGACAAGACAAAGTAAAATTGTCTGCATCTGCATGAAGCAGGCTGAAAGCAACACAAGGAAATAAGATGAGATGTTTGCAGACCCAGGAAACTTCATGGTGATAAAAAACCCATGGAGACATGAGCCTTGTTTTTTTCCTACTCACAATTTTGAGATAAGGATATTTGTGGGGCATCTTGTAGCTTTTCTTTTTTTTTTTTTTCCCCCGGGGATCCTCATTAGGTTATGGAATAGTGCCTCAGAGTTTAAACGAGTATGAGTTACATATCTGGAAAATGAGTCTAAAAAAAAAAACTAATCCCAAAAATGTGTGCTTCACACCCCTTTTTGTGTTAACATTCAGTGCACACGCTCATGTTTCACTGGCACAAATGCTCATGGAAAATGAATTTCAAAGTAAACTGCCAAAGTATGTGAAATAACCCAGGTTTTTCTTAGCAAATAAAAGTATTTGTGCCAAAAGTACCTTTGAACTCATCCAATTAGGGAACAGTAAAAAACGATGAAGTGAGACTGTTTGTGAGCAGTCCATTGAATTAAAGGGAAAAATAACTGGATAATAAATAAATAGAAAGAGCTGTCATCTGCCCATGGATATTCTGAGTGGAAAAAAAATACTGCCAAAACCCAAGTACATAACTGCATTTGCTAAATAAGGTAATTAATAGTTATTGGTTGAGGCCTAATAAATCATAACATTCATAACTATGGTGTTTCCAATGGGGAACAGCAAGCCAGCACTCCCATACACACTTGCTAAGCAATCTACTTGTCATAAGTAGTACCCTGTCATGATTCTACTTGTCAAAAAGCAAAGATGAGAGATGTCTTTCCTTCCCCCAGGCTGTTTCTGCAGAACATATTTGTCCTGTCTTTCCAGCTGGGAGTCAGTGTCTCCAGTCCCTTCTCAAGACCCCACTTGCCAAATGAGTCCTGTCTCTTTGAAATATTGATACATACTACATCACCTGTATTTCACAGCTACCTTAAGAGGTAGACAGTCTCTTGGACAGATGTGGTGTTCAAATAGAGCAAATCATATATAGGACAATGTCACCAGGCAAGAGACAGTTGAAGAACTGTGTGAGGCCAAGGTCCAGTTGCAAGAACATTAATTCTCTTTGAGTCAATGTTTTCATGCTATAGTCTGGTGCAGTCTGTCATTTATTTATTTTCTGGGGTGATGCAGCTATCTGTGGGCCCCAGTGATCTCTTGAGCTTGTGGTCTGACATTTCTGTCACCTCTTTCCTGTTTATTTTCTTCTCAGCACCACATCCAAGAATGTCTCCAGGACCCCTGACGTTTGATCTTTCTCCCCTCCCTCCCTACACACACATATGGCAGTGAGTACAGCCCAGCTGGAAGCTTTGCTGCAGCATTTCCCTTGCTATGGCTTCCTAAAAGGGAATAGAAATAGAAAGTAAGAAGGGAAAAAGAACACAACAGGGCACCTTAAAGGCAATGGGCAAAACCAGGGTGACTCCAAACGCTGCAAGAGAGGTGAGAGTTGAGGAGGGGAAAGCCAGAGGACTCTCTAGCGCTGCAGCAGAGATGTTAGCAGGGCGATGAGAAAACAAGGGCGTTCTAACTGCAGCAGAGGTCTGCATCGAGGAACTGAGCACACGGGGCTGAGCTGGGGCAGGCTCTGCAACAGCGCAGCATGGGGACAAGGGTCCGGCCCGAGGCAGCGAGATAGGGCAGCAAGAGAGCCAAACAGGGGGAACTGGGACAGGCAGGGGAAGCCAGTGTGTGTGGGGAGGGGGAGCCCTCTCTGACTGCTATAAACGAACTAGGGGCAACAGCAGCAGGTACTCTGCAAAGCACGAACTACTGGAAGATGGGAAAGCAGGGCTAAGCTACAATGACAGGATGCAGTCAAACTGTCCACTGTCTGCTTTCTTTCTGTTTAATTGGTCTTCATAGGAAAACTGTAAAAAAAAATAGTAAAAAATGCTAGTTTGTCATTCTGAGGTGCTGGAATCGGCATTTCTGTGGGGAAAAAAATGCCACTAGCTTAGAACATCCTTACACTAGGCTGGTGCTGCTCCTGCCCCAGATCCTCCTAGGTATCTCCTGCTTCCAGTGTGAAGCACGCCAAGGTAGGGCTATAAATCCCAAGGACTCTTCTTTGCTGCCCTCAGTTCTCCTCATCTCCACCCTGGGGAATACACCTATGCTGTGTTCACTTTCTTCCCAGATGCACTTTACAGCACTAGTACCTCTGAGCCTCTCATGTATTCTCTGCTTTTTTGATTAGCTCTCCTCATCACAGAGAGTGTTTGGTACTGAAAAGAGCGATGAAGAGGGAGTCCATCTCTATTCCTCACCTCAAGTATTCATCCTACCTCCCTGTACCACCCTTCCTCCCTGCACTTCCCTGATGCAGCCAGTCCTGGGACCATGGTGGGATTTCTGACAGCTGATTGCTGTTGTATTGGGTTTTGCTATTCCTGCCTTTACCCAATTATGCTTTGACAAACTTCTGTTTCCTGATTAAGGCTTATGTGAAACCCACTGCAATCCCCTGCCCCCTGTGATCTCAATGTGTGGCCACTCTTCTTTCCTCAGCTCAAGTGCTGACACACATACACCCCCCCATCCCACTTCTTGGGCACTGAACCCACAGGCTTTTAGCTCAACATTTTCTACCAATATCTCTATGCATTTTAGCCTACATATCTAGTTTGCCAGAGATCCTGCTGGTTTTTTGCTCTTGTGCTTTAGGACAGATTGGGGCTAGTATAGAGGTACAGACAAGTGTCTCAGCATCACTGGGAGCATCTTTTTCCTGTTTCACCCTTTCTTTGATCTTTTTTTCCTCTCTGCCTCCTTCTCCTCCTGCATTCATGCTTCCTTCTTCTTTCCCACTCTCCCTTTCATGTGTAAAAAGTGAGTTGAAAAAATGTCAAGCTGGTAATGGTCAAAGGCACTTGTTCTCCCTTTCTTCCATTTCCTTTCATTGCCTCAGCGCCTCTCTCCTAGCACACGTCTCCCAGAGTGCAGAGGAGAGAGATGCGTTTTCACAAAGAGCAGATACAAAGGGTTTGGGCATGATTCTCCCCTGTTCATGCTCTCTGCCACTGCCAGCAAAGGGTGTATTGATTGCGGATCTTGTCAGTGCCAGACAGATGATCTGAAATGTGTGATCTCTGCCCTGCAGTGGAGGTGGTGGTGCTGGGGAGGGTAAAGGAGCTACTCCTGAAGCAATGCCTTCAGCCAGAGGGTTGTGTTTGAACTAGTTGTCAGCACTCCCAGGAGACTGTGCAACTTGAATTTCCCTTGAGAGGTTTTAAACACAACGCGCAGCATGGGGATGATTGATTGACGTGAGTCAAAGTAAAATCTACATAGAATAACTCTCAGATGGGACCTTGCTGTTTAGACCTTGTTGGAGACAGCCTTTGGCCACAGACAGCACATTATGTCTCCCATAGCCTGACATGATGAGGAGGCCATCCTGCAGCATCACTTTTGTGGGAGCGCTCAGATAAGACTATGGACTCATAGGCCCAACTAGTACCTCCTCACTTCAGTTGCCCAGTGGCCACACTCTTTTTTGGGAAGCCGATCTATCATCAATACATTGACTTAAAATTACACACAAGAAGTTCCTCAGTCCCTCTTTGTCCCCAGACAGAGCCACCCTCACTTCAGGAAGGTGAGCATCTGTGTTTTGGATGTAAAAAGGAAGCTGCAGAGAAAACTATTTTTCCACGGGAATCTCCCCTCACTACTGATCCTGGACCACAAGAGCTGGGAGAGATGGTTACAGAAAGATTCAACAGTGCCAGACAGACTGCAGACAAGAGCGTGCAATTCAATGCCTGAAGCAGCCTCATTGCTTTCTGGGGAATCATACATTGTTCATCAGTGGTGCAGCTCTCCACCAGCCTCTCACTGCAACATGACAACAAAAAAAATTGAAATCCAAAGCAGTCAGTAGCTTACATGCACTGCCACCATCCAAACAGTTTGAGCAGTCAGACCTCTACTGGTATGGGCTTCATTCCACACAGGAGAATAGGCGTGCGGTCCTCAGCTCACCTGGGCATCGCCTGCCGTTTTGGCTGGACACATCTGAGTCAGCCCCGTTCCCGGTGGAGGCTTCCTCCTGCTTTCTTTTAGGCAGCTCTCCAACTGATTGCTATTTCCGTTCACTACCACAAATTCACTTTCCTGGCCTGACCTTGATTCCCTCTGCCCAGATTCCTTCCAGGAGAATTATAAATCAGCACAGCTTCTCCCTGGGTTTTGGAAATCCTGGGGCCAGAGCTCTTATTGGAAATGTAGCGGCCCCAGGGCACCTCTCTCCCCCAGAGGTACTCAAGGCTGGATGTGGATACCCAGGTTTTAATTCAAAATAACGTTTATGGCCTGTTTCCCTGTCACACCTTGCTCTGCTCGTACCTATAGGCCAGTGTGGCAGGTGGGTTTCCAGGCTTAAGGAGAGGAGGCGAGGAGCTGCCTCACTGGGCAACACATGTCTCAGTGCCACCGAACTTCCCTGCTTTGGATCTGTAAGCTGGTGAGGTCTGAAGCGATAGAGTGCTGCAAGTCATACCCCCATGAGGGAGGACTCTGAGCTTACCTGCTAGGAGTCTGGGTCTCTCAGCCCTCAAATATATTCCTCAGCAGACTCTGCACAGGTACCACTTGTATATACACTATTTCATCTCAGTGTTTTGACCCTGTATGGCTTTAAGGCAACTTGGATGCCTGAAGTCCAAGTGTCAAGAGAAATGTGGAACGCAAAAAACCAAGGGTAGTTGGCCCCTCTGACTTAATCCAAAAGCCACTGTCTTCTCGTGACTCAAACCTAGCCCATGGTGCAAAACTAGCCCATAGGGCTCGGCTCCTCTAAGTGAGTTTGAGAATGAAGCCTCTACAGCGAACTTGCACAGAAGTAGTTTCCTTGTTGGATGCTACGTACAGTCTATGAGGTACCCTTACAGGTTACTGTTGCCTCTTCATTTTCGGGTGTTGTTAACCACTGCTGGAGCACTCTTGACTCAAGAATCCAGTGATTTTTGTCTTTGTGTGAACCAGTATGTACAAACACACACATATCCTTTCCCCTCCTGTCCAGTGACACACTACAGCTACATTTTTAACAAACCACCTGTTCAAGTCAAAATATCTTAAACAATTCTTTGCACAAATCCAGAAGTTGGAAAAGAAATGTGCAAAGAAGAGAAACTGTTTGGAACTGCGCCTGCCGATAGGATGCTTTAAAACACAACACACACATCCCCCTGCAAGGGTTGCTGCTCCCTCCTTACCTTTGGGGTGGGTCTGAACCACAATTCCTTGTTGCCTCTATGCTTAAATATCCTCCAATCCTTAAGGCACAGTGACATCCTTGTCTTTCCTCTATAATTTGATCCATTTTAGAAAACCTATGGTGAAAGACTGTGTTTCCATTTACCATGATTATTTATAACACAATTCTCTGGCGGAGTTAGAAGGGTCATTACTGTAAAACCAAGTAACATGAGATGGTACATACAGGAAATTAACAGAAAAACCCTGTTGGGAGGAAATTATAGAAACACCAACCGCATTTACCAACTTGTTTTTCATTTGAGCTGCTCTAATCATTTTAGAAAAGCTGGGGCTGGGGCTACCTGGGGACACGATACCGGTGTGCGGGTGCCGTGCAGCACTGAAGCGTGGCTGGTGGAGAGGCACGGTTTGCCAGGAGAGCTGTTCCTGCCTGGATCACCCATCTTCCCGCTGCTCCCAAGCAAAGCAACAAACGAATCCGCACTCACACAGAGGGGTTTTGCTGGCATAGCCGTCTCGGTCATGAATTGCACCCCTGAGCAAAAGCGAGTATGAAGGAGAGCTCCCCTGCGTGAGGCGGGGGGGGGATGAAACACAAAATCGAGGTGTGACTCACCCGAATTCAGACAGCGAGGAAGAAACACGAGCAGAGCTGGAACAGAGTATTTTCTTCTCTCATTTCTCAGTGTGGCTGCAGACAGACAGCATTGCCACTGAACTGTGTATTCCGATGTATAATTACTTGCTTATTAGCTGGCTAGCTCATCATGCCAAGAAAGTTAGTGGGAATGTGGAGCAAAGATATTTCTCCTCTCCCTGTCTTTCAGACCAGAGAAGACACGACAGATCATACAACCTGCTGGGAACCTCCACCTTCTCCACCCGTTATAGGCTGGCAGAGGTTGAAATTTGATTGATTTCTCAGTTACATCTAGTCCTCAGAAGAAAGAGAAAAAGAGCTAATCATGCTAGCCTGATCCTAGAGCCAGAGACTCTGATGGCCGTGGCTATTACCACTTCCAGAGTGACGTGCTGGGCACATGTGCCTGACGGGTGATCTCGCATTGAGCCGACAAGATGTTGGGAGCAACCAGCTTTGCCACGCACCATTGCTCAGTACCTCACAGAGTGGGAGGAATGCAACATAGGGTGCCAACCTGCAGTAAAGCCAAATACAGGGCCACTGGGGTCAAGATAGGGCTTAGTTTACTTATTGTGTAGGGGGCACTTTTTTTAAAGCTTGAAAACATAATCCCCTCTGTTGCAACCCCCTTCTCAGGGCTCACCAGGTGCTGCAGTATTTTCACGCACGTCCCCTCGTGTCTTGAGCATTGCACACTCACACTGTGGGTTTCCAAAGAAGTTTCTCCATGCAGCTCCCCAGGTGGTTGCGCTCCGGTGAAGGGTGAAGCGATTCTCCTTGCTAAACCAAACCCTCCATCCAAACTTCCCTGGGAAAACCAGATGAGTGTTTTGAGTAACAGCAGCAGACTTCCCTATTAGCGAAGTCAAGCAGGAAAATTAGTGGAAAATAGCGTAATTTTTATATGGACCAAATCATTCATAGATTACGGAGGCAGAAGGAAACGCTGCTGGTCTGATCTGTTCTAATCAGAGCACATTGTGAGGAACAACCTCCAGTCCTGATTTCTGAGAAGCCAATAATAAACCGTTCATTTGTATTTCACAGAGAGCAGTGCCATATTCCATCAGGATGCACAAACCAGTATTCTTAAGGAGCAATAAGCATTTGGGATCGGATTTACAGCTGTTCAGTAGCTGTGAGATTTGCAGGTAAACTGCAATATCTGACTTGCTGGAGGGTTTCATGGCATATGATGCTGGCACTGAGGAATAAATGTCTCTGATTTTCCCCCTCTGATTTTTCCTGGTCTCTGGCATCAGGACTGAGGGAGACAGGAGCCACATCTCCACCCAGCTTCAGCAGGGACTGGGGGGACCAGCAAGATCCAGCAGAGAGGGAGAAGCTGGTGGGAAGCCAGGGCAGGATTGAGTCAGGAATTAATGGGGGCGGGCAGAGAAAGGAGGCAACGGGAAATGGCCTGGGGGAGAGATGAAGGAGGGACACTGGAGCAGTTTGAAGCACGGGAAGAGAAGCAAGGACTGCTGGACAGATGGTGGGAGCAAGTGGACAACTGAAACCTGGGGAAAGCCAGGATGTAAGCCGGCGCTGCTGCGGCATTGCTGGGGCAGGGACTAATGGCCCTGGGCTGAAATGGAATCTGGGCCATGGGCAGCGCGGGAGGAGGGGAGCTGGGCAGGGTCCCCAGGGCTCTGGCAGGTCTGCCCCTTCTTTTTGCCCAGTCAGCCCTTATTTTTCTCCATCCCTCCTTTTGGCACCCCCTCACTTGCTTCACACCCCGCCAGATTTCCCTTATGGTCCTGCCCTTGCAGGGAGCCGGAGTGGTCGGAGGGGCCGATAGGAAGGTGAGGGAGGAAGAGGGTGAAATGTGCCTCCCTCTGCCTGAGGAGCTGGTACAGCTGCCCTGGTCTGGGGGATAACATGGACTTTGACTGCTTCAGCTGACAGGGGCTGAGCTCATCCCTGCTCCAAACATCCTGTGTGAATTGTCTTGTGTTTCATAGTCTTCTTCATTCACTGTGTCTGGCAAGAGTGCTTCTGAGCCCCTGAAAACAGCAGACATTTTGATGGAAGATGCCTGAGAAAAAATATTTTACAGGAACCAAGAGATGCCTGTCTCTCTGGAAAATGAGCATTGGCTGATCAAGAAATTACCAATAGAAATTTCTCATATTAGCACTTTGTTTTTTCCTTGCTTGTCTTGGTGGAGAATCACATTTCGTTTTCAAACCGCAGTTCTACATTTATCATCCCTGATTTAGTAAATTGCCTCTTGCAGAAGCAGTGTCTAACCTACCTTCATTTAAGACTTTGCAGCATAATGTGTTTATGTTGGACTCAGAGAAGGTCACTCACAGAAAAGTGGCAGATGCCACAAACGTATTGAAATGGAGGTAATGTAAATGATTTTAGATTCAAAATATTCCTCCTCAAGTAACTTAACACTTTCAGAAAATATTGTATTGTCGGTGAGACTTAAATCTAAAATCTTGCAGCAACAGGAATTTTATCGTCTTTCTCATTCTTTATTTTTTTCTTAACAGGGATCAAAATCAACCTTTCAATAAGCCTCTCTTTGTAGGCAAAATAGAAGGAGGTGAAGATACCTCCATAATCAGAGTTGGCTCGAGGCTTATCAGCAGGGTAGGCAAAATTTAATTTTGCAGCCCAAGGATTTTCTCTTCACCCTTGGGCAGGCAAAATTCAGCTGTGTGGCAGCAGCAGAGTGGGTCCCTCCCGGGATGCGTCTCTCCTTTCCTACCCCCTTGATACCGCACAGCTCCGGGGGAAAGGCTGGACAGTCAGCTTGTGCCTGCTGCAGCTACGGCCATCCCCATCTCTTCCAGCCCAGGCAAACCGGGCTGCTGGATGCCCCTGGCAGGCTCCACCTTTGGTAGCCGACAGCTTTGCCCGTGCCTGAAACCAGCCCTGTCTATAATGAGGTAGAGGAACTCGCATCTGCAAAGCCTGAGCTGGAATCATTATCTTACAACTGCAATTGTAGCCTCCCACTTAAATTAAAGGATGCGGATAATTGGGTTATCTTGTATAAAAGAAATTCTTTTGCCCTATAAACTGTAGCCAGTACACATAATGTATTCTCACTGTGCCAGGCTGGAAAGGGAGGTGTTGGGAAGGGGGGTGGCTTCCTCACCCCAAGCAGGAGAGGACTTCTCCTGCGCCCTTAGTGCGCACACCTAAACTTCAGCGGATCATGACATTCACACATGCCCCCTCCCCATTTGAGCTCCATGGGAATATGATCCAGCTGATGATTTCCAGTGAAATCAATAAGAAAGGTAGAGGGCATCAACAAAATCATTAATAATTTCTCTCAATTATAATCTAGTTTCTTCAAATAAAGCTGCTGCTGGAGCCTCCAGCCAGAATTAATGGTACCAAAAATCTGAAGAACAATAAACAGTATATCTGTGAGCTAGAGGGATGTGAACAAACAGTAAAGGAAAAGGAAAATGTTGAAGGGGTTAAATCTTTAATAAACTACTGCTCCACTATCGTTTGATAAGCTCTCCCTCAGATGTTTCACAAATATTCTCCCTCGCTTTCAGAGTCAGCCTGGTCTTTTTCAAGCCAAACACATTTCACAAGACAAAATTGTAGAGGAACCGAAATGGGCCTTTAAAAGAGAAATAGATTGTAACCTTATTCTTACATTTTAAAAGCAATAACATGAATGCAAGATTACACATTCCTCGTAGCTGGGATTCCTCATTCCTCATAGGTACACAGCCCATCCTGTGTTCAGCTCAGAGCTCACTGCTGTTCAGTAATTTCAGCTGTTTATAAAGTGAATCAAGCAGGTACATTTTGCAATTGTTAATACTAAGGGTAATAATATACACGCACAAATGCACCCACCCACATAAGCACAGAGAGGTTAATACTGATCTAAAAATATTTTGTATGGCAGAAAGAACACAAAAACATTGTCAGCAGAGTTCTTGGAAGACAGTAGCAGTTAATGGGAGGTTTGTAGTCTTGAGCACATGAGCGCAGGATTTAATCTGTGTTCATCTGTCCATCTGGGCAAACACTGTATTTACCTCTTTTAAAGTACTTTATCAAGTGCTTTGGGATGAAAAAGGCCACAATCCCTGTATGTCTTAAATAAAGTAGCCAGCAATGCAGATGAAAAAGGCTTACATTTATGAAGCCAAGGAAGGAAAGGATAAGTTTTCTTAGGCTTGATTCCATGTCACAGGTGCATTTTTGCTACTTTTGGACTTGCCAAGAGTAACTCAAAATGCAGAATTCTAATCCCCCCAAGACACGGAGACAATCAATCCATGATGAAGGGGAAATGCTGAATTCCCAGTATCTAGCCTTCTCCAAGAAAGATCTTAGGCTGTGTAATGCAAACTAACCTGTTCCAAGCATCAGCTTTTTTGTTTCTTGTCCTGGTTCACATATATACTCACATCCAGTGTGGGGGGAAGAGAGAGAGAAAAAAAAGAAGAGGGGTGGGGGAGAGAGAGGCCACATCCACACATATCAGTGACTGTTGGAAGAAAATAGCTAATACATGGAGCTGGAGTCAGAGAAAGGTGGGACTACTCTGCAATTCTCTTGGTGAACTGCAGCCGAGATTGGTCCAAAACTATCAAAAATAAAATACTGCCCGGAAGACAAAATCAGGGCATGTTTTTAACCATCTGGCGGAGGGGGGGGAAACAGCTATAGATTCTGGCTGGGAGAAGCAAATGGCAATGAATTACGAGAACAGGGCACTGTTGCTGTTGCAGCCGCTGCTGCAACTGCCACAGCTCAGCTCTTTTCCATCTGACAGGAGGGCCCCTGGGCAGCCAGCGATGAGTCAGACTCGCGTGCACTGTACAGGCCTCTCTGGAGAACCCCAGCTTTTCCCCTTTCATTTGTGTCACGCTGCTTCAGGGTTTGAAATGAGTCGCGCAGCCCCTACATCCTACAAGCACCCTTTCCCCTCTCACTGTATCTTTCCCAGTGTCTGAGCTGCGGCCAGCCCCGATGAGCACAGTGTGGCTGGGCGGCATCGTGCAGGAGGGATCCCTACAGTCTCCAAGCAAGGGTGCCATTAGCATCCTCCAAGTGTTGCACCAAAAGTCCTGAGCTAACACCAAGCTGAGGAGAAGCAGCCATTGAGGCCACAGCCATTGAGGCCATTCACATTGAAGTCACCTTGCTTGCACTCCTTGGGAAGACCTGCAGGCTCCACCTGCAAACCCGAGGACATGCAGCAGTCACGTTGCAAATCTTCAGGATTTGGCAAGCCCACTTAAACCTCTAGGTTACACATTAGCACTGGTGAATAGTCCCCATTGGCTCTGGGAGACGTCTCAGCCTCTGACTACCACTGGTCCCAACCCCAAAAGACAGTGGAAGCAGAAGGACAGCATTTTGAACTGGAGACTGGCCAAAACACACATCCAGTGCATCCCACCACAAAACAAAGGGCCGTTTCTGCTTCCAAAAGAGAAATGATGCCAGCAACGGCACCCTGGATTACTCTTTTTACACAAGACTTAGCGGTGGTTTGAAGCCAGTGAGCAGTTTCTATCCCCAAAAGACTATTTTAAGCTCCTCAGAGAGCAGTTGTTGAACAAGCTCTACTAACACAGAAGAGCAGCAGCACATCTGTTTCACCTTCTTAGCTATTGGCTTCCCCTCCTGGAAAAGAGATTCCTGAGGAAAGAAACAACCAGTGCTGACTCTGCCACCAAGCCTGACCTGAGCCTCCCTGCAGCAGGCTGCTCCCCCCGGCACGTGGGAGGAGAAGGGGCACCTCTCTGGTGAACGGGTCTGCCCTCAAATACAGGACTGCAGGCTGAGGGTTGCACTAGAGGAGGGGAGATGATCTGGGTGAGGAATTATTGCTCTCTGTGCTTTGATATCTTCTGGGAAAAAATTAGGGATACTTAGCTGCTGTCATGCAAACATTTTATGCAAATCTTATCTTTGTCTCCTGCATACTGGTACATAGTTTGCATCTGATTATCAACTTTGGGTCTATTGTTTTATTCTAAACAGAATTCCTGCTGCTGAAAGGTGTTAGATTGACAGCCCTGGTGAATAAAGTCATCTCTCTAACAAGGGGATGGGAGAACAGCTTCCCACACAAGGCTCTGCCATTATTCCTCAGCCAGGGCTAACAGTGAGGATGCCAGCCCTTGGCCTTTTCTGAGCCTGCCAGCTGATACAGAGCAGGGTTGCGAGCGTGGAATCCCTGTGAACTTTCTACAAAGACAACCCAAAATCCTTTAAAAAGGAATGGGTAGTCTGTTGGGTTGGATTCACAGTTGTGCTACACACACAAAGGGTTCCAGTACCTATCTGGCTCTGAAGTCACGCCCACGGATCATGAGAAAGTTTACATGGTGGGACCTTCACACCCAAAATGAAAGCCTTTACCCTTTTGAGCTAGAGGAGAGGAGGTTTTTGCTCTCTCTGGCCCATGCACAAATATTGCCAGCTGGTTATAGCCCTGTCTGCAGCAGCAGCAGCATGCTGAGTCCTTTTCCTGACTGTAGTAGGGTGTCTTACCTTGTGTCGCAAGGGAAAAAGATTTCCCTGGGGTTAAAGTGGTTCAAGTCCACTGGTGTCAATGGCTTAACTTCAGTTTTCCCTGGCTGAGAATTTGGCTCAGTTACACCACATTAGCAGAAACTTTTTGGGAAGCCGCGCGTAGAAACCAATGATAGCCAGAGATCATGGTCTTTTAGTTCTGCAACATGTGAATCTTATCAGTTACCTCCTCTGTACCTGGAAGGATACTTTTCTTTCATCTGTGGGGGCACAGGACCCTCCCTAGCACTGGGGAAGCACAGGGAACTATTCGCGGTAGCTACAGGATGAGATGGGGACTGAATTACCAACTTACCCTGCAACACAAAGCTGCTTCAGTCAAACCAAAGGATGAGGACAAATGAATGTTAATCCTGATCCTTAGGCTTCAGCAGTCACAGCACTGAGCGGTATGAGTCTGTCCACTTGACTTTGGGATGGATGGCTGTTCTAGCTGTGTTTGTCCTGTCGATAAAGTATTCAGCCCCAGTAACAGCTGCTTCTGTAAGAGTGCCAGATTAAGACAAATAATGCAGACTTAGTGCTTTTTACAGGGATTGCATGGGCTGACCCTGCTGCAATATGCACACCCACAAATCTTCTCAGCTCATTACCTCAATGAACACGGCTGCTCCTCTGTAAGGACAGGAGCTGGGTGATACCTTGACAGAATTTGAACACGACATGCTAAGTCAGAGCTGGAAATAGCTGACTAAGAAGTCTGGGCCTGGCCTGGCAGAGAGGTGGACCCCATCAGAAAGATGCAGCCTCAAGGACACATGGCAGCCCTGCTGGACAGGACCCGTGGCTTTGTGGAGAAGGGGGCATAGCTCTCCTATCATTGAGACATCCCTCATTATTTCTGCACTTGTTCTTTGTTAACACCCCCTTAGTATTTCACTTCTCTCCTTTGCACAACCAGTTCTGGGTTAAGAAGGTGGGAGTATGCATTGTGTAAATAAAGTTTGTTGTTTTCCTTTGAAGTATGTGGGAAGGCTTTGAAAACCCAACTGTAGCTGTTCTCAATAATCTCAACTTTCTGCTCTATTTCTCTGGTTAACCTTGCTGACTCAAAACAACAAAAAGCATAGCCTGAAGGAAATAGTGCTCACTGCTTTCTTAACTTTCCAATGGCATTTTACCAGAGATATTTTCTTTTTGTTAAGATCTTTGAAGTCCGATCTTCTCTTTCTGTGTGAATTCCCATTGAGACCGAATGGCTCTTACCAGCCTGCTTCCCCAGGCATGGGGTAGGAAGGATGACTGCCTTCCTCAGGTCATAACAAGAAGGAAGTGTCAGTGAGGGGGCTGCTAGCAGTAAACAAGTCAACACAGAGATGTGTTTCATTCTCTTCCCAGAGGATGGCGGGAGCGAGATCTTCCCTCACACGCGTGTCCCAATTAGAGAGTGAAGACGTGACCCATTAGGTCACCACTCTGACTGTCTAGAAAGACTGAACAAGTCTCTCTTTCATATTGTTTTGCAGTCAGCTCAAGAGGTCACTCTTAACTCAAGCAAACTTTCTTCTCCCACCCACGCTTGCTTCCCCCCGCCCCTAGCTGCATTTACAAACTAATTGCCTGGAGAAGGAAGCGATGGGAACTTCACATCAAGGCAGGCTCCTGCCAAGCTTTGCTAAGATATCTGCCTGGCTGAAGAGGGTGAAATCTGCCAACGAGATCACTTGAGGGAAAGAAGACACCCTTCCTTATTCCCCTCCTGCTACAGTACTCCTGGGCAAGAATCCATCTCCTCCCTCATCTCAGCCCAAAGGATTGTGGTTTGCTTGCCAGCCTCAGACACTTTTCTCAGGAGGGTTTTCCACATGCTGGTCAGAGACTCGTGGGACAACCATTCCATGCTTGCAAGGCACAGATATTGCTTCTGCTGAGGTGCAAATCCTGAACATGAAGAACGTGATGGAGAAGGGCATCTCTCACACTACGAAGTGTGTACCACACCACCACATCATGTAGCAGGCTGAAAATGGGAAAGACCCACAGCTGGGAGATGTTGCTGCCAAGATTTTGTTGAAAGCCTGTCCCATGGACAGAGCAACATGGTTCATCCCAACCAAGTGTGCAGAATTTGATATCACCACCTCCTGCCTCTGTTTCATCTCTAAGGAAATCTCTATTTCTTCAGGGAAAGATGAAGAAAAAACCATGTTCTGCTTCCATAAACCCCAGCCCTTCCATCATAGACATGACAAATAAAGGGAGGCAGAAAGAACCATATAAACAGGCCCCTCGAACATAATTGAAGAACCAGACTAATTTGGCTTGTCTTTATAACAGGCCAGAGCTGGGCACTAGACTTACCCACAACAGATAAAGATGAGTAACTACATAATGAGGTTAAAATATTCATTAAGCTAATTGCATGTTAATTAAGTAAAGGATGCTATTAGGGATCCATTGAGCTCCATCTGTGTGTGCAAACAGGAGTGAGAATAATCACACCAGAAAGCAGGAGAAGAGACGGTGACAGCTCTGGGGCTCCTGGCAGACGGGAACCAGGGGCGGAAAGGACAATGAGTGGGGGCAGCTCCGGCTACTGAGGGAGCTGGCAGCTGTGAAAAGGAGGGTGGTCTTGTGAGAAGAGGGGGGGCTGGTAATGAGAAACTCTAGCTGCTGTTGCCAGCAATCATGTTGTGTATGGGCATATCATTTCCCCACACTCCATTTCCAGATGTGTAAAACAGGAGCTACAGCCATCTCGCAAGTGAGAAAATTCATGAGAACACTCAGGAAAGGGTCTAGCCAAACTCTCCTTCACTATTGTATCTGTTGATTTTATCAGAATTGCTTTCAGGGGCAGAGATCCATCACCCCAGAACACACCGTAGGACTCAAACCAATAGGCCATAAGGCACTGGAAAGGTCCATTTTTTAAAATGGACAACAAGAAGGCTAAAAATAAGGAGGCAGAAATTACTCTTCCCTTTAAACTTCCTCTGTCAGCACCACGGAGGACAGTTTCTAATAAATACTTCTTCAAAAAAAGGAGAAAAATTTCCATCTGACATAATTATGGCCAGTGCTCCATAAGGCAGAATAGGGAAAATGCCTACATATTTCATGTTAAAATTCATTAATAATGGAAGGCAAGGATTAAATTATATAACTACCACCTTTAAGTTAAATAATATTTTCAGCAGAAGGAAAGGGAGATGGGACAACTCCATAACCAACAGGTTTATTTCAGCACATGAATAATTTAGGCAAATAATACAACAGCTTTTTAAAGGGGAGAAGATTCGATGAGGAGGTTTGGTTAGAAAGGACTTGCACTGCATTTGGAGATTTGAAGGACTAGAAGAATAATTCATATTCAATCATTCATTTGATTAATTTGTCCTTTCTTTCAGGCCATTAATGGGCAGATTGTTCTTTTCGCAAATGCACTTACAGTTTGAAGTTACTGGAATAAATCTGGTTCGTGGCTCCTCTTGAGCGGCCAGCTTCTTGCAAGGAGTCACTGCACAAAACGGAAACAGGTTTGGGTGGGGAGGTCATCTCCTGGTGGGTTTCTGGTCTCAGACCAGCTCCTCGAGTACTTTTTGCTCTGAGTCTAAATTTAACATCTCCTCATTCTCCTGCAATAATTGTTTAAAATTTCTACTTCCCCAGGCGGACCCCCTCATCCTGCATGGATACAAAGTAGAGGGCAAAACTGGAGCGAACATGAATGAAGCAGATTCATTAAAGAATTCATAAAAAATTAGTTTATTGTGTTAGCTTGCCCTCAGTGAAGCTGGCTTTGATCCAAACTACCCTTCTGATGAGTGAGAAGAACAACTGCCTAAGTCATTCATATTTCTGCGGTGAAACCTGACAGATGACGCTTTATACAGGGGCTGATTATTGTCATGGGCAAAACAAAAAATCCCTGAGATTCTGCTCCAAACATACGTGCTCTTCTCCACAGCCCCAGAGCCTCCAAGACACACTCCAGCTCATGAAAGATGCCCAGAGAACTGGCACAGCCTTTCCCAGAGGCTACCAGATAAAATCAGCTGCAAAAGTTACCCAGATTTCTCCAAGTGGCTGGAGCTGCTGGCAAGAGCTCAGCGCAGGTCGGTCTTGGGATGCTGATCCCTGTGTATCAGCAGAGCTCTGGTGCCCAGAAACCATCCCTGTGACTGACTCAGCAGGAAACCTTAATCCTGATAATTTTACGGCTCTTAGAGGCCTGTGTCTAATGATTTTTGTCTGGGGTGCCTGCCCATTTCCAGGTAGATAAATGTCTGCATAAACAGAAGCCCTGTTTGGCACTGAGGTACCTGCCAAGCTAGGGATCTCAGCAAGCAGCCTCAGGGCTCGATTCAGTCCCCGCTGCACATCTAGAGAAGGCTGTTTTGCAGCAAAAGGGACAGAGAGCAAAGGAAACAAAAATACATATTGCCTCTGCTCTGTCTGTAATAGGAACAAGCAAAGAACACCCATCTCCAAGGATGCTAATTAATTCTGCACCATATTCTCTTCATTTAAAGAAAAATTAGAAATAACAAAAACTCCTGAAAATATTTGCTGTAGGTTTGAGATACAAGTGAAATCCAGGGAGTTCATATGTGTACGCAAAAGGGAAAAGGAGCAAAAATGAATGAGAGTAGGGGTATGGGTGAGCAGGAAAGACTGTTATTTTATCTGAACTGCTTTATGGGCAAGATGACCTAATAAGTCTTTTCCATCTCTAATTTCTCTGGTTCACCTATCCCTAGTTTATCATTAAGGAATCACTTATGCAAATTTAATTAAGTATTTAACATTTTCCTTCCTGTAGCTCGCTGCCTCACTGACTCTTCATCCCATTTCAAATCTCAGCTGACAACATCTCTTACCTCTCTGGCTCCCATTTCTTTGTCCTTAGACTATTAACTCAGTAACTGTGTGATTTAATCCACTGAAACGTTTTGGGTTTTCACTTTCTAGCAAAGGAAAGACAAAATGAGGCTGTAATGTACGCCATTAGCAAAGCCCAGCTCACTGCTGCTGGGTGCACAATCATACACTGCAAGAACTTAGCACGCTGGCCTGGCAGCTCTGGTGACCCCAGCCCAACACTGCGTTAAGTCAGGAATGAAAATGAGGTTTTCCTTTCCGTTGTTTGTGTTCACTTACTAGGTACGACATATGGGGCTGAGTTTAGCAGAGCACATTTGTGAGCTTAGGATGGAAAGAAGCAGGCTATGGCGTGGGCCAGAGGAGAGGAAGAGCCGTGCATGAGGAGCTCAGGGCTGGAACAGCAAAAGGTGAAAGGGTTGCAGGATGTACAGCAGTGATGTCTAAGTGCTGCACAGTCTCGGCCAAGAGTTATGGCTCTTTTGGGTTTTGAGAACGAAATTTTAACTGGTTGGCACTTTGGGTTTTACCCTCCTGTTCTTTCTGCCATTAGACTTCTGGGTTTTTGCTCTCTCTGGCATGTGCTACCCTCCCTTCCCATATACACACTAATGCAATTGTATGTAAACTAGCTCAAGTTGAAAAGCAATGTTCTAGAAAGGCTCAGGAGCAAGTCTCATCTAAGTGCATAATTATATAGTACTTGGAGTAATTTTCCTTTTCCTCTGAAAATGCACATTGGCTCTGATTTTCCTATCCGCAGATTGTAAGCTCATAATTAGCAGTAAATTACTTACACAAGTGACAAATTTTGTGCTTTCAAGTAAACAGACAAAATACCCACAGTTTACAAATTGCCTCTTGGTGCCGCAGACACCTGGCTTTCCCTGCTCCCTTCTATCCCTCTCGCAAGTGGGATACATGGATCAGGAACTGTCTCTTTGAGGAGCTTGGATGATGATGTCAATTACTGAGTTACCACAAAAAGCTATAAAAGGCAACTGCTGAGCTCATGCTGGCCAGTCCCCGAGGATGGCGTGGCTTGGCTGGGCGGGAGCAGGAGTGCATGCGGCAGAGGCACCTCGGGAGCAGAGGGTCTCCCTGCAGCCGTGGCCCCAGCCTGCCTACCCAGAGCATCTGAGGACATCAATAAACCCTTGATGTAAGAACTGTGGAGGATATATCCACCCCTCTCAAGCAAGGGGAAGCAATATGAAATAACACGTGGTCTGGGAAGCTGCTGAAGAGCACTGGAGGAAGGTGAACTTGCTGAGCTATTGTGGAGCAAGGGCCAGGGTAAGCACTGAGGGTGGAACAAGTTTCTTGAGATCCAGTCTAGTCTTGGGCAACGCTCTGTGATGAAGCAATGCTGATACAGTTTGTTAATCACAATTAAACACATACTTAAATTGCACTGATAGCCAGATGTCTTGCTGCGGGCGATAGCCCAGACAGAGTGGGTGGACTTCAGGGCAAACGAACCTATGTTTTTCCAGTTTTAAGAGCCATCAGCTGAGAAGTGGCTCCTGGAAAAAACCCCAGAGATGGGTGCAGCTGGATGGAAAATCATCTATCCTGACTGGGCATCTGTCTGAGGCTCAGAATGGCAACAGGCCCATTCATCTGGTTAATGAGCAATATGTTTTCAGGGATCTGACGTGACAGTCTTCAGTATCTCTACCACATAGCAAGAAGGTGTCTCAAAAAATTGCCACAGCAATTATCAGAGAGGTAGAGATGACAACAGAAAAGAAACTATTTTTGGGGTCAAAAGGGAGCTGTTTGGCAATGCGTAAATACAAAGGAGGGATTATTGGAACGTGCAATTAGGAGCAGAAGAACAGAAGGAAAATGTGAGGAGAAGATGCTGGGTGAGGGAGGTTGTTTGGTTCTAGAGTAACTTCCAAGAACCACTGTGTACAGTGGCAAGGTAAGCCCTGTTCCTCGAGCTGGGACACTGCCATGAATGCTGCTGTGACAATGTAGGCATAAACAAAGGCAAAAATCATATCCTAGTTTCAGCTTCATTGGAAATTTGGGGGGGAAACCACATAATCTACTCAGCAAGCAGAAAAGACCAAAAGAGGAAAGGAAAGGCATTAAAAAAGGAATTGTAAAAAAAAAAAAAAAAAGATTAAGTGAAAAAAAATTGAAATCAGAGGTTGTAGTTGGCCTGGTATCATAATCCTTTCCTTATTACATACTAATATGTAAGGGATGTTTGCAGGGAAAAGATAGGATAAAACAATTAACCTAGAGCATCCATCCAAATAGAGGCAATTCTTTCCTATGTGTAGTATCATGTGAATACGTTAGAATCAGGGCTGATCACAGAAGCATTCAGTCACATTTTTAAAGGTGGACTGAAATTTTCTAAAATATATTTAGGAACACTGCCTAAGTCCTTGAATAATAGTCCTTTGCACTTCTGTAGCAACTTCCTTCTGAAGGACTCAAAGGACTTTACGAAAATGAATGAATTAAGTTTCTCCAACCCACTGTGAGGGAGACAACTACTCTTACCTTATTATACAAAGGGGAGGAGGGGAAACAGCAACACAGAATAGTAAAGCAATTTGACAGAAGTCGCACAGTACATCTGATGGTCTGAATGAATTTAAGAATGAAGTTGCTACAGAAAGTACACAGCCTGGCTGATATCAGCTCTGAGGAGAATCAGGGGGCGGCAGATGCTGCAGCAGCCCTCTGAAATAGGTGTTTGGGAAAGCGGAGCAAGGAGTGCTGGTTACCTGCGATGGAAACAAGGCTGGAATGACAAAATATCTGAAAGTTGCAGATATAACAGGGACTCTGGAAGGGCATTTGCAAAACCACTTCAATCCATTAGCACTCTTTGAGCATGTCAGCAAATATGGGACAAATGAAAATTGTCTGCCTGTTTTCACTTGGATTTTCAAAACATTCTTGACAGGACCCAAACAAGAGGGTAGGCAATCAGGTACTCTATTAATGACAATATCATGCTGTGGCAAGCAGACAAGTTGGCTAAGTGTCTGGAAAAATAAATACATAATTTAGCATCGTTTCCATTTCCAACACAGCAAAATATTAGTAGCAGAGTGCATCTAGCTCCTAGAAAGATCTGTGTTGGTTTGTAGATTAATGGAGAATGTGGTAAAGGCGAATAGTCAGTAAGGTGGCAGTATTTGCAAATGGTAAATATTCTTTGTCAAACCTAGAGAAAGATGTGAGGAATCAACCACAGAACAGTGTAAAGTTTCTTGGTAATAAATGCACCTTGGAAGGATTCATTTGAAGTATCCATATGTGTTCCCAGGTTCAAAATGAGAAAGATGTGATGTCCTAGGCTGCAGTCTACATCCTCATAGCACTGTGCTCCTATGTGGTCAAAGTGCTCTCCATTTGTTGGGGCGTGCATATGGAATAGGGTGGAGTTTCTTACTAAAATCAGTGTGAGATCAATATGTAAGTGCATTATGTCCAGAACGTTGTGTTCAGTTCTGTATTCAAAGAAAATTATAGCAGAAATCAAAGGGGTCCAGAAATAGTCAACACAATTGTTTCAAGTCATAGCATGACTTCCATGTAGGAAGCAAATTAAATGGCAGGTGTATTTATTTTAGAAATCATATGAATAAAATAGGCATTCAAAATAGAATAAATTATGTAGAAAAGCAAATTCAATGTTCCTATTTACCTTGTCTTTCACACTCCAGCACCAAAGGCACATCTCATTAAACTGAGTGATAGGGAAAGTACTCCGTCAAAGGGAATACTTTTCCTCAGGCATCCTCATTCACCTGTGGAAATCTCTGCTACATGATATCTCTGAGGTGCAGGGTGTGGAAGGATTCAAATAAGGAGATACTTGTGGATATTGAAATTTTCCAGATTTACAATATGAGAAGTTAATGATGAATAGAAAAGCTTCACACTATAGCATGTAAGCCAACCACTAATGAGGGTGCTAGGGAAGATATTTCCCTAAGCAATGGTTATCCTTAACTGTCCAGGGTGAGATCCTGTGAGCCTTCCTTTGTAGTTTCTGGTACTCACCAGTATCAAAGACAAAATACCAAACAAATGGATAATTGACCAGATCAGATGTGGCATTTCTCGTGCTCTTGAACCTTCTTCTCATCTGTTTCTTTCTATCCTCAAGGCCACCCTTCCTGTCAGCTAAAGTGCATGGAGGTACGGATGAATCATTTAACATTTCTATCAGTGTTTTTTTGGCTCTTTTAAGCAATTGAACTCATGGTGCCCAGTGTCAGGCTCACTGCCAATTTTGACTTGACCTGGTCACAATTTTGCAAGCACTGTCAATGCCAGAGCGACAGCTGAAATGGAAATTTTAATGATGTTAATGAATAAAAGCTTAAGCTGTGCTTCCTGCACCTGGGCAGCAAAAGTGCATTTATAATTACTTGCCAAACAAGCCTCTTGGCTGCATTCTATCTGCCCCAGGCAAGCAGTTAACTGAGGTTCTCTCCTTTCACCAAGATTATTTTTGAGTGAACACTTTTGCCAGTGAAAGCCGTTGGATTGACAGCTTTGCAGACTGAAGTCCTCTATTATGTGACAGAAGTGAAAAAATCTGTAACAACAGTTTTTATTAGGTCACCTAGTTCATCCCTCTGTCAACACAGGGTTGTTCTTTATAATATATTCTTGAGTGATTTTTTTCCCCCATTCTGCCCCCTCACCCCGGTTCTTAAACACAAATCTCCAGGTCTCTTCCATTTTGCTGCACGGCTCTGATCCTTACAGTCTCCTCCATACTGACATTGTAGAAAAACCCCTATGTGTGTGAAGATATGCATGTGCATCTTCCAGGCTCCGGAGTTCATCAAAGAAGGGGCAACAAGAGAGTTTGGAAGATACTGGGTGGGAAGATACTGAGAAAATGTCAGACAGTGATTTCTGTGGGCCAATGTTTTTACTCATAGATGCCTCCTGAAAGGAGACTTCAGATCAATCAAAGTTATTTTCCTTGTCCTAATGCTAATACAGTACTGGTATTGTTCAGATGACGACCACCTTTTTACCAGCAGAGCACCCTGAGAACTCATCAAGGCAATGTTGCCTTTGTTTCAAGAAAGAGAATTGAGGCACAGAGGGATTAAGTGACTTGTCCAAGTTCCCAGTGGGTGAAATGAGTCTAGATTCCTCCCTACCTTCTAGCCCAATCCCTTAAAACCTCCTTGGGGACTGGTTCAGTAAAAGTCAACTACCAGTGAATCTTTGTCTGCATAACAAGGTGGTAGTCCCATACCAATGCAGGAAGACCAGAGGAGCCCTGGGCTCAAATTATTCATCCCAGGAACGTAAAGTCCTAATCAAATCCTGCATTGCATAGATTTACAGGCATTCCAATCTCCTCTTAGCCCCTTCTGCCCTTGCATATTGCCAGAGTGCTGGATTTATTGCCCCAGTGTTGTAATATGATGGTATTTCTTCCAGGATAGGTCCTTCCCTTGTGTTAAAGTTAAATGAACAAACAGATGAAAACTGGACCCTGCTTAGCCTCGTGAGAAGAGCTCTGACAGCTGTTGCTATTTAGTACATGAATGGGAATGGGAGCAGAAACTACACTAGGGATGACCAGTTTACATAGATGCATTTTATCTCTGTTCTGAAATCTTGCATTTACAAATAATTTCAACAGCCAGCAGCAATTACCAGATACCCTTTCTTACCAGACTCCCTTCCTGCTACCAGTTCTTGTGCTAGAACAGACCTGGGCTAGACAGCTTCCTCCAAAGAGGCACCCTGAAACCCCTTAGCTTCAAAGCAGCATTACATCAGTACATAAAATGTCCAAGACTACTGTTCCAGACATGATAGTTTGATCAGCATTTGGGTTCCTGCCATTTAATTCTATACGTTGGGTTTATAAAACAACCTTAGCTGGCTAGTGTCAAACAGTAGCCAGGTGTGCTCAGTAGGGGAATTACGACTGACTTAGTCATTGCTGTGATAGTGCACATGGATGGATCCTAGACCGTGTGCTCAAAAACACGGGCATCTTCTGCTCTCACTTACACTACAGAGCATATCTCCATCACGCAGTGCAGCTCATGCAGAAATTTCCAGGCTTGCACGTCATGCCTTAGCTGTGGTTTCGAAGGCACGGGAGCTGCACTGTGTGGTGCTGGCTCCAGGGAGTTGGTCCTGCTGGAAGCGGTCTGCTGGCATTGCTATGCCACTTCCGTGACCCAAGCTAATGTTTCCACGCAGCACCCTGCTGTTGGGCTCTCTCGGCGACCCAGCACAGCAGCGCACTGTGCTGTGTGGACTTGCCAGAGTCATTGAGTTCCTCCCAGCTCACGCCATAGTAACTACGCTGCATCCAGCTGCACTTGTTGAAAAAGAGGGCAATTACAAGAGGATGTGACTGACAGGCTCTCTAGGAGCCTGAACAGGAGAAGGGCTGGTTCGAGAGAGTCAGAGCATGAGCAGAGCTTAGAAAGGAGTCTGAGACCAGAGACAGCCTCCATGGGGATTTCACTGTGCAGGAGAAAGGTATGTGCACGGGTGCATGGGCCAGGTTCAGCAAAGAAATAGAGGATAGTGGAAGTGCACCTACGCTGAAAAAGAGTGAGCAAGGCACTTAAAAGAAGGTGAGAATCTGGGATGTAAATACTGGTTGTGTCAGATATCTGGGCCAAGCCTGGCCACCTGGCCGCCCTCCGTCTGGTATCGTTGCTTTGCGCCCAGCAGCACAAGGGCTGGCTGGCTAGGCAAAGGCGCCTGGAGCCTGCCCCGTCCTGGAAGAGAGACACCTGGCTCCCAGCCACCCCCATGCACCACAGAGCAGCCAAGGATAGGAGCTGCGAGGGCCACCCTGGGGTCTCGTCCAGCCATACCTGCAGCGCTCATCCAGGATCACACAATCTTGTGCCCTGGCACAATTCATGCCCTCTCTGAGTGAACAATTTCCAACAGAGTAACACAAGTGATTCATTCCGTCTGACAGTCTTTCACATGTAAATATTTTATATTCCTATTGAATATTTTCGGATGATTATGAATTCTTGATGTGATGAGGACCTTGCTATGTATGAGATGCAGGCAGCAGCAAGGACTCAGCAAGGAGGAAAAGCATCCAAGAATAAAAAATAAGATATCATTACAAACTTCAAATTAGAAAGAGCTGGGATAAAAACACAGGCACATATCGCTCTTCCTTCCTCCTCTGTCTGGACACTTTCAGAAACTGTCTGGAGCTCACATCAGGAGCTTTGCATGTGGATAGACGTAGAGTTGGCTGCCTCTCTTTCCTTCCCTCCCTCTCTCTCTTCTTCTGATTTAGTTTTAGCTTCTTTATTCCTGTTGAAAGATGCAATACCAACAGCCCAAGGGACCCAAGACTGAAGTCACTCCAGAGTTTCTGCTCTGTCTTCAGTTTGACTCTGTTTCTGGAGTGCACCCAGAAACCAAGACTGCGCCTCTGAATCCATGCAGTGAGTCTAGGCTGAAGGCAGAGAATTTCTACAAAATGTGAAAAGGTTTGGACAAGACAATGATTACTTTCATACCTCTAGTATTGATAGTGGCAGTAGAAGCTTCCTGTACAAATATACCGAAATGTCTCAGGGTCACCAGGAGGGACCTTTGCTAGGTGGCAAGAGGTGAGCCCTGTCTCAATGATCCAGTCAGTCAGAAGGACTTGCACACACACAGAAGTGAAGGGGTGAAAAATGATGTGTCAGTCAAACTAGGACAGAGCTTGTCAGCAAAAGCATATCCTCTTGATTTGGACCAAAATAACTAAAGGTATGAAGTAGAATTAATGTTGTTTTTCCCTATGTATCTGTACGTAAGCTTTGTTTCTCTTCTAACAGTCCTCCCCATGCGCTAAGAAAGGGACTGGTACTGCCAATCCTTTTCATAGTGCCCTGACTGGCAACGCAGCATCCGTGTCTGTGGGTCACCATAAGCCGGCTGCGGCCTCACCTGATCTTAAAGTACCTGTGCCTAAGCCTATCCAAAGAGCACACAGTTTATGTTGTTGGTAGATCTAGCAAGATTAGGAATTATAATCTTTCCAAGGTTTCTCCAGGATCCTGTTCGTCCCTTGTCCCTGGGCCCAGCAATTGCATCTCCATAGAAGTCTAGTGACAAAGAGCCACGCTTCTGTCTGCAGAAGAACCGTCTCTCAGAATCCTCAAGGGAACAGCGAAGATACCTTTGCCTTATTTATGTGGTGACAGAAGAGAAGCTAGCATTGTCTTTGCAAAAGTGGAAGACAATTTGGACAGGCCTAAACTAAGAGGTCAACACAGAAAATGCTTAGCTGCCCCATGACCCATCTTCCAGACTTGTCCACCTCTGCTCATGCATCCCTAAGTAGTTGTCTGCAAGAACAGTCCCCCCATGTCTGCTTAACACGTTGCCTGCAAAGACAAATCGTCCTGCTGTGCACCAGGGAAACATGGGCCACCAGCAAGGTGGAGTTCTCAGCTGAACAAACCCACATACGGACTGCATAAAGGACTCTGGTTATCTGGTTTATCTGGTTCCTGTTGTGCTGGCATCAAAGTCCTGCACCGAGCATTAGGGTTTCCATGTGTCCCCAGAGTGCGGTACACTGACTTTGCTTGAAGTGCAGTTTAAGATTGATGAATTCACAGGTTTTAAATCAACTGCAAGCACCCGAGCTGGCCCCTTGATGGAGGCTATTAACTTAATGAAACTGAAAGGCTGTGAAGTCAGATAACAGACATTAGAGTCTTTATTTACCCAGAGATTTAAGGAGACCTTTCTGAGGCAGCACACCACTTCTTTTTTGAAAAGCATAAGCTACCGCCTAACAGCACTTCCCAGGCACAAGCACACACACACACACACGCTTGGGCTGCCAGGAAGGCACTGGGTGCCGACAAGTGCTCATTGCCTCTCATGTTGGCTGACAAGTAGTATGTTGTGGCAGAAGAAGAAAGGCTTCTTTTAAAAGTACAGGTTCTGCTCCAGAGGCTGTCCAGTACCAAAGGAAGGACACCCAGCGAGCACTGGGATCCCACACAGCCAGCCACAAAAAAATGAAGCAGCCAGATGATTAATGGATGCTTTTGACCAGGTATATGCAAAGTCACTCAGCAAGTCAGCAGCAGGGCCGAGGGCAGAGCCCAGCTCTCTCCACTTCTGCCCAGCTGTGCTGGGCACCGCACACTGCAGCTTTCCATCACACACTTCCAAAGGATGAGCCAGAACAGCTCTCCAGCTGAGTGAGCCGAGATATGGTAGGAACTGTGATCCCCTTGCTCCCCATCTTATGGTTAATGCATGCGGTGTAGCATGTGCGTGTTCATTCTGTGCACAAATGTTGCCCGTTTCAACTGCTATCTGAAGGAGCCTCTCTGATAAGCTCAAACCTTATGTTCCCTGCCTTCCCCCCGCTTCCATACACAGCTACAGTGACAGGGTGCACGGTTCGAATGCTCCGGTGGCTGCGCACGAGGCGGGAGAGGCTCGGCCATCTGGCTCACTGCTTTCGGGAGGCAGCAGAGCAAGCACCCAGCATGTACAGCAATCCCCAGGCCCCCGCTCATGCAGAGGCAATGCTGCAGCCTGTCCTGCCCGGCATCCCGGCATCACTGGCAGTACCAAGGAAAAAGCAAGGAGGACCGGAGTAGAGGATGAACGCAAACAGATCTAGCGACCCCCAAAGCCCCTCATCTCCTTGGCAGTCAGCTCAAGGAGGAGAGAGGGTGTTTGGGGGAAAAAAAAAAAAAAGTACCAGCTCCAAGTCCCTGCTTTCACTGCAGCCAGCTTACGCAGGGCTGAAATCCCACCAGACTTCATGAACCACACTGGTTTGCAATGGGAGCTGTTAGGGCTATGGAGTAGCCTCCTACAAGGCAGTAAGGATGTCCTGCTGCTTAGGTAATTCAGAAGAACAGTCTTAAGTGAACCACTGGTGGTTGGATCTGTTTGTAGTTACTCCCCCTTTGCTCAAAAATACCCCCTCGCTCACTCATTGAGGTGCAACAGGGCAAATTTTTTATAGGTCACTCCTGTCCTGGAAAACCCTCTGCAGAGACCGGCATATCTTGCTCAAATGTACTTGGACTCCTCCCAGCACTAGATAGAAGGGCTCTCAGAAGCATGTGATAGAGGATTTAAGTGTCAAAATAACTAAGGAGTATTAGGGAATTTATCTCAGCTAAATGACATATGTTTCAATTTGCATGAGGCTGAGGACTATTCCATTTAAGCTCTTATGCATATGATTTTTGCTCCTGTTCACCTAGATATAACCATGTCTTTTCAGAGAAAGTGCAGGGGTCATTTTCTGAAACAGTCTTTCTATTCAACTCTCTTCAGGGAAAAAAAAAAGGAGCAGTTAAAATTTACCTTTTAAACCCTTTCCAGTTTCCAGTTTTCTTCTCTTAGTGATGTAACACCTCTTTGGATTTTCCTGTGGGCTGAATGCATTAGTCAGTCTGTAGCAAAAGGACTACATTTAAATTCCAGAATAATCTTCCACCTGCAGAAAGTTATTATATATTATACCCAAGTTCTTGTTTATGGGCACAGAGGAAACACGCACACACACATATATATATAAAGCCAAGAATATGTTGTTAGTATAATCGAAATCTTAACAGTGTAATCCAAGAATAACACTCCGGATTTGACTATAATAGAAAAAGGAAGAGTACTCCTGTACAGAAAAAACTCTTAATAATAGTAATAATGTATTTGAAATGGTTATGCAGACACTTCTCAGTTTCCACCCCTTTTCTTGGTGTTATGCTTACTCTTCCACTGCTCTTCTGGGTCTTGATGGTGGTGGTTTCTCTCTGATGGGAGCGGATGGGGGTTGTCACGGTGTGTCATCAGCATCTGGAGTCCTCCACCAGGAAGAATATGATGTTGATGTGGATGGTTTCCTCTCCCTCACTCTAGGATCCTGTTGGGGTCTTTTTTATATGACTGAGGTTCAACAAGGCCAAGTGCTGGGTCCTGCACTTCGGCCACAACAACCCCAGGCAACGCTACAGGCTGGGGGAAGAGTGGCTGGAAAGCTGCCCAGAGGAGAAGGACCTGGGGGTGCTGGTTGACAGCCGGCTGAACATGAGCCGGCAGTGTGCCCAGGTGGCCAAGAAGGCNTTCTATGATTCTATGACTGCTTTTACACTTTGCTCTTTCTTTATCAGTCTGCAACTCCACATTATATCCAAATTTATTATGTATGGTGCATTTTACATATGCTAGATACTTGTTCTTTGTTCTCTTTGTTGCCCAGAATAACTATTTTTGTCCAGCTCCAGGACATTTGTCCAGCTGCATTTCTTTAACCGACTGTTGCTGAGTTGTTTTATAGCCATGCAGCTTCCAGTGCCCCATCTCTTGTCATTCCATACCTGTACTGTCCTAAACCACATCCCGTGCCCCCACTTCCCAAGACTTGTTGTCAAACCAGACTTACATTTTTCTGTGCTACGTCATTTCTTCTGATCTGCCTTACTGTGGTAACTCAGTCTGTGTAATATTGCAATACTCTAGTTATTTAGCCTTGATGGGTTTTTGGTGCTGAACACGTAACTTAATATTGCAAGCACAGCCCTGACCAATAACACTCAGCAGCGAAGCACAAATACGCCCTTGAAGATACGGCCAGGTCATATCTAAAAGCATAGCATATGTTGAAGTGTCCTGTAATATTTAATTATTACTCGAATATCTGAGGTGTTAAAACCGATGTATGAAAGTTCTTTTAGTCCTGCAGTTTGGGATTTAGTCGAGGAAAGTGTTTGTACAATCCTTAAAGGCACAAAGACACTGAAGTTTGTGATTACCCTGTGCATTGCTTCTGTTTGCAAACTCGGCAAGCAGGATTTGATCAGCACCATCAGGTCCTTCAGATTTGTTCTCCTTTATGGAAGGGACAAAACCATTTCTTTCACAATCTTTATTACTTTGTTCTTCTGCATAGAAGTTTTTTCTTTTAAGAAAACTTAAAAGAACTGGAGTATTTTTAAAATTATTATTATCTAGTTATTTTAAAACCTATAAGTGTTTCAACGAGCCCCAGATGAGCTGAGAGCCTTCATAGCAAGATGGTCCTTTGCTTCTTTTTTTCAACCTACTCTAAAAGTCCTTTAAATAGTCTTGATAGGTGTAGTTAGAGAATAAGGCTTTCCAAAGAATTAAAACACTTCCCGTAATAAGTGACTTATTGGCCAACTTCCTTGGCCCCTCACTACAAGAAAGACATTGAGGTGCTGGAGCATGCCCAAAGAAGGGCAACGAAGCTGGTGAAGGGTCTAGAGAACAAGTCCTATGAGGAGTGGCTGAGGGAATGGGAGTTGTTTAATCTGGAGAAGAGGAGGCTCAAGGGGAGACCTTATCGCTCTCTACAACTACCTGAAAGGAGGTTGTAGCAAGGTGGGTGTTGGTCTCTTCTCCCAAGTAGCAAGCAATAGGACAAGAGGAAATGGCCTCAAGTTGCGCCAGGGGAGGTTTAGATTGGATATTAGGAAAAATTTCTTCACCAAAAGAGTGGTCAGGCCTTGGAACAGGCTGCCCGGGGAAGTGGTTGAGTCACCATCCCTGGAGGTATTTAAAAGACGTGCAGATGTGGTGCTTAAGGACATGGTTTAGTGGTGGACTTGGCCGTGCTATGTTAGCAGTTGGACTTGATGATCTTAAAGGTCTTTTCCAACCTGAGTAATTCTATGATTCTATGATGTTAGAGTCAGAAATATGGTTATACCATGGAAAGATAAACAAAGGCAAAACAAACTAGCCGTAGCTACCTGGTCAGTTAGCNGGTCCTTCAGATTTGTTCTCCTTTATGGAAGGGACAAAACCATTTCTTTCACAATCTTTATTACTTTGTTCTTCTGCATAGAAGTTTTTTCTTTTAAGAAAACTTAAAAGAACTGGAGTATTTTTAAAATTATTATTATCTAGTTATTTTAAAACCTATAAGTGTTTCAACGAGCCCCAGATGAGCTGAGAGCCTTCATAGCAAGATGGTCCTTTGCTTCTTTTTTTCAACCTACTCTAAAAGTCCTTTAAATAGTCTTGATAGGTGTAGTTAGAGAATAAGGCTTTCCAAAGAATTAAAACACTTCCCGTAATAAGTGACTTATTGGCCAACTTCCTTGGCCCCTCACTACAAGAAAGACATTGAGGTGCTGGAGCGTGCCCAAAGAAGGGCAACGAAGCTGGTGAAGGGTCTAGAGAACAAGTCCTATGAGGAGTGGCTGAGGGAATGGGAGTTGTTTAATCTGGAGAAGAGGAGGCTCAAGGGGAGACCTTATCGCTCTCTACAACTACCTGAAAGGAGGTTGTAGCAAGGTGGGTGTTGGCCTCTTCTCCCAAGTAGCAAGCAATAGGACAAGAGGAAATGGCCTCAAGTTGTGCCAGGGGAGGTTTAGATTGGATATTAGGAAAAATTTCTTCACCAAAAGAGTGGTCAGGCCTTGGAACAGGCTGCCCGGGGAAGTGGTTGAGTCACCATCCCTGGAGGTATTTAAAAGACGTGCAGATGTGGTGCTTAAGGACATGGTTTAGTGGTGGACTTGGCCGTGCTATGTTAGCAGTTGGACTTGATGATCTTAAAGGTCTTTTCCAACCTGAGCAATTCTATGATTCTATGATGTTAGAGTCAGAAATATGGTTATACCATGGAAAGATAAACAAAGGCAAAACAAACTAGCCGTAGCTACCTGGTCAGTTAGCAAAGCTGTTGTTACAGCTAAACCAAGCAAAACAAGTCTTAAGGCAGGTCAAGAAAACCTCAGGCAGAGCAGGCCTGACAAACCTCAGCCCCGAGGTCTCGCAGCCTCTGTACAAAGCCTGTGACTAGCAATGGCAATATCTTATTACAGGACTACAGATTTGCCCAAGCTCTTTCTGGAACTTTTTATATAAAGTAGCTGGACTTTGAACCAAAAGTGCAGAGCTTCGTGCCTATGAATCTGACAGAGATCCACCTGTTGCACAGCCCCACTGGTGCCGCCCGGGCATTTTTTCCTTAGTATTGTTCTTCACCATCACAAAAATCTTGAAGACCTAACACAAACACAGGGAGCTTTTTCTTTTAAATCCCTGTGTCTCTCATTCCTCCTACCCACTGTCTGCCACCTCTAATTACAGTGCAAGGACCACATCATGAGGATGGTGAAGTTGTATCTGGACTGCAAAATTTGTTTTCTAGCCCTGTCACCAACTTAGTGACTGACATCAGGCAAAAACACAGTCTGTGGCCTCTGTTCTTCCCTTTGTAAGGAAAGGATGACATTGCTTATATATCTCTGCGGAACTTTTGGAAGAAGGACAGATAATGCATTGACCCAGATTTGCAGATGTGCTCTGACAACTCCAACAGTGAAGGAAGTGGCTAAAACAGAGTAGTTCTCTGACCAGTTTTTCACTGTTTGTGAGGTGGAGAAGAGAAATCCTGGGGATCACCAAATGACAAGCTTAGGTAGTCCTCGAGGGACTATCCCCCTGCAGGGGATGGTGAAAGCACAGTGATTCCCCACCTTTCCTCCCCACAGCCCTCACATGCACGGTGCCAGGGATGGGCTGGGGATGATGACCTAATCCACGAGACCTGTGCCAGCTGAGTACGGGGAACTCCTCAGCAGTCGCGTACCCATCACCCCAGCAGGACAACAGGATGGAGAAGGTCTGATAACCTTTCAGAGAAGCAGTAATAACAGCAATAAGAGGAGCCGTCTCTCTTGCAGCCTTCCTCCCAGAGCAAGAATTTCTTGCTGAGGCTCTCATCCTAATTCACTGCTTCATGCCTCCCAGGCTGCAATACAGAAGTATGCCATTGTGCTCAAAAACATTTCTAGTGCACAGCTGCTGGCTTCATTATTAGAAAATTGTGCGTTATCCGCTGGTGAGTGACTTGCGTGTTAAAAGTCACCCATGGGGCCCTGTCCCCTGTGCACACAGGTTGGTGCAGCCTTTGGTTACTAAAATCTGGCACTTTGCTTCAAGCCACTGCAGACCATGTTTCCTCTCCATCGCTGCATCACGCTGCCCACCGCACTCCAGCCATACCGCTGCGTACCGGAGGGCTACTTCTGCTCGTAGTTGTGCTGGTGCAAATGGGCAGTAGTCTTGCTGGGGATTGACGGATATATTCCAGGGTGGGTGAAAGCAGAATTTGGCCTTCTCGTTCTCAGACACATGCCCTGCAGCAAACACAAAAAAATACTGTAATACAAGTAATTATGGCTCCTACATCTTACCCTTCAGCATTAGGCATAATTAGGGACCGGAATGTAGTCCCATATCCTAAGTTAGGGTTGTAAATTTTGCCTTCCTAGCACAGCTGATAATAGGGTTTAGGAAAAAAAAAAAAAAACAACACAACACAACAATTTCTGCCCTGATTCCCGGCTGGAGGCTTTTTTCCCTTTTAGTTTTTGCAGAGCAAGAGAAATAGTAGACTGACTGACTGTCACATTTCTTCTTTGGCAACTGGCTCTCCAAAGGCAGCACCCTTTCTCTTTTCCTTTCTGGCTTGGGAGATTGCTTCTTCCCATGTCCTCACCAGCGGTTTTTGCCCTGCTTGGCAGAAGTAGCCAGTTCCCTGTGCGGCCCAGTCTATCTGAAGTGGTATCACCACTGGCTGGGAGAATGGGACCCACTTGGCTTGAAGGCACTCTGGGCAACTGAAGGAGAGCTCTGTAAAAGATAACAACCAAACCAAACCCATTATCATTTGTGAGAACAATAATTACTGAATCCACTGTGAACTACTCTAACCTACCCATCCTTTCCCCAGACTGCCTGGTTACATGTCCTAGGGGCAGAAATGCAGCTAGAAACAGGCAGCCCACCCCAAAGTGAGATCAGCTGGAGTTACCTGAGCACATGCCATGTCTGTTGGAGCAGCTGGGGGGATAGCCTAGCGCACAGGCAGCCCCCGTGGGACTACATCCAGCTACTACAGAGGGTCAAGATCTCTGCCAGCTGCCCTGCCCAGATACCTTGGGCAAATTCAGCTTGTACCCTGTAATACCTGAGGCGGATTTTACAAGGTGTCACTTCTGTTTTGCCCAAGAACAAACCCAGTAATCTAGCTACAAGCGAGCTCCAAAGAGGACTACCTTCTTACAACTGTGAAGGAAAGGTCTGCGTTGCCTGCTGCTTGGGCAGGGATGGCGACAGCCACGTAGGGACTGTGCAGACACATACTCCTCAGAGCAGGGGAAGACCCCCAGTTTCTGTGTCTTTGAGCTATTCACAGCCCTGCCCTGGCCCTGCCTTCCCCACCACCCCCACCCCTGGAGGGGGACTAGATGGTGCTTCTCCAGCCAGGCTGGCCCTGCCCCATGTGTTTAGTCTTTTCACTCTGCCATAGCTGGATTAACCCTCCTGCTCAGCTGGACAAGCTGATTAGTTAAAGAACTTGTTTCATTCCTATCTAGGGCTTTATTTTTCATCTGTCATTTTCCTCTTTATTACCACGGTAAGCCTCTGCCTCTTCAGCTCTTTCCATGCTCCCTACTCACTGCCCCCTCCATTTCCCCCACCACCAGCCCTTCCCAGCCTTTCCAGCTGGGGCGAGGGAGCAGGGCCTTCCCATTTACCCAGCTGTGATACGTCCCCCTATCCTTTCATCTCCTCCCTTCAGGCTTTCACACAAGTTAATCTCCAGTTTATTTCTTCAGCACTCTGCTTTCATCTGCTTCCTTCTGTTTCATCGCCCCGGGGCCACGCTGGCCCCAATGCACAAGACCATGCTTGTAGACCCTGGGTGCTCCTGCATGTGCAAAGACAGTTGGACGCAGCCCATCATCTTGGGGTCTGTCCTCACCATGCATGGGAGTCTTGGGTCAGGAGTCAAGGAGGAAGGTGTATGCAGGTAGTTGCCCTATAGAAAGCTTGCTATTAGTGCTTGTTTCTGGCCAACAGGTGCTTTGAACCATCAAACAGAGGCTCTAGGACCTTGCAGTCTATCGGAATAAGAGGGACTGACCCTGGCAGCCTTCTTCAGCCTTTTGCAGGGCCAGCAACACCACCCCCTCGGCTTCCTTACTCATCTCAGTAGTTTGAACATGGCCTTACTTCTCCTTCTTGGCTCTGTTTAGGTTGTTGGTTACCTGATCCTGACCATTGCTCCCTCTTCCTGCCATCTTCTCTCTCCGCTGTTGTCCCTCCAAGTGCCCCTGCATGTCTTTTTCCATCTCTGAGCAATACAGATGAACCCTCCAAATGGTAGGCAAGTGAAATGTATCTTTAGGGAAAAAAAAAACAAAAAGAGCCTATAATTATGCTGCCCCTGTGGCTGCCAGCAACAGCCCTGATTGCTTTGATTGTACATTGTGACCCCTTTTGCCATGCTCCATCTGTTTGTTTTTATAGTCTGTGAATTTGCAGCAGCGAAAGGACCGTGTCTTCTTATTTGTTTCTACAGGATCCCCTGTGCAATCTGCCCCGCATCTGACCAGGGCCTTGCTCTACAGGAGAAATAAGTAAGAATAATAATGAGGAGTGGGAGCTGCAGCCAGCAGCACAGCCCTACTTTGGGAGCAGAACACGACAATTAAGGAAAGGATTTTCAAATAATCCAAATGAGGAATACAAGGGAATAAATGTTTAATACTCGGTCATGCAGCTTCATCCTCTCTAATAATCCCTAATGTTTCTACAGTGTCTCTCAGAAGGGAGCAGTGCATAAAGGGCAAATGCAAAACGTGGCTCTGACTCGCAAAGATCCCCCCTCTTCCTGCAGTGGGATGGCGAGTGTGCAGCTACACCCGAGAAACGAGGGAGTCCTTTCAGTGGGCAGCCATATCTGTAACCCCATGGAGCCCTGTTGGAAGGATATATTTTGCTTAAGCAGTAGCTATGGCTACAGTTCCTACTCTTACTCCCCTTGACTCCACGGGCAGGATCATGCAGAGATTATGGATTTGTAATACAGTAATACTCTGTTTAAAATTAAATAAAACCAATTCGCACCTTTTGCAGCACAGTTCACGTTCCCCTCTGTCTGGGGGCTCAGCAAGTATTGTGAGGGGCAGAAGAAAGTATTCTTCATATGGAGAGAACACTGACCATAGCTCTCCTGCAAAAAGTCTGCATCCCCCAAACAATTTCTCTNGAGGTGCGGCCTCACCAGTGCCCAGTACAGGGGCACAATCACCTCCCTGCTTCTGCTGGCCACACTATTCCTGATACAGCAACCAAAGAGGTAACACCATTTGGCCCATTTGGCAAATAAGCTTTTATTGCTTGGTGTTTGCTCAAAGCACTCTTGAAAAATGTCTTGGATAGGTTGGTAGTACAGCATAGAGTCTTCAAATTATTGCTTTGAGGCAAGGTGCAGAGGGGAGAACTTGTATGGATTTATAGCTCTTAGGGAAATCTTTTGCAAATACCTGTTGTATAGCACAACCTGATCTATCCCATGAGCACATAGGCTGTCTTTCAGAAACATTTTTCAGCCACAAGAAGTCTGTCAGGAATGTTCTGGGTGCTTCCCAAAGCTTCCAAATAGGTGATAAACTCTACTGGAGTCAGGAAAATCCCTCAAGACTTTGCTAGCAGTAAAGTATCAACGGCCTTTTGGAAGCCCCCTACCATCAACCAGAACTTTGGAAGAAGATGCATTT
>VZTQ01012476.1:10137-20201 GCA_013400755.1 Pelecanoides urinatrix | reverse complement strand
ACCTCAATGTCCTTCTTGTAGTGAGGGGCCCAAAACTGAACACAGTATTTGAAGTGCGGCCTCACCAGTGCTGAGTACGGTAGTACTCGGGACAGTACGGTATAGCTGTAAGATTAATGAAGATTAAAGAATTAAGATTAATGAAGAATGAACTTTGATGAAACTAGGCATTTAAATCATTAACTGTGCGACTCTTTAAGCAACGCTTTTTCCATTGAAAGACCTACTATTTGACTAGGTAAGTATACTAAACTGAACTTTAACCCACAAATTATGATGTTAAACCAAAACATTTTAGAGTGATGCTAACAATTTCTCAGTGAAAACTTTCTTTTAAAATATTAGTTTGTTGAAAAACAACTTTTTACAATAAATAGTTCAAACAGAAAAAAAGGACTTTTTTTTTTTTTTTTTTTACCTTTTCAAAACACCCTTCTTTTTTCCTGAAAGGAAAACCCCATCACTCAGGTAAATAAAAAAATAGATGATATCTGTGAAGTAAATTTGGAATTTACAGGTTTGATTATTTCCACATGAAACTCTTGCCCATATTATGTTAATCTAATCATAGAATATATTAAAGAACCAAAGTGTCCAATTGAATCACATTCTTGAAAAAAAGATCAATTTCATTTAAAGAATATTGTTGTAATCAAACAGATGAACTTAAAAATCCCTATATCATAATGAAAAAATTCTGGTCCTGTGACAGAGTGAATATAGGATTTAGATGAAACGTGTAGAGATAAAAATTAATAATTTTAGATATTCTTTCATTTTAATTTTCATCCTGAAAGGAGGCACAGATTGCTAGTTATTTCATATTACTTTGGTTAGTTTATTTATATAGCTACTGATTAAGCTAGTTTAGGAGGGCTTTTATTATTAACAAAGCCAATTTGTGTGGAAGATTTTTATGACAACACAGTTCTATAAATGAAGTAACATTCTCCTCTCCCTGATGATTTAGCTCTGGAAATTCTTTCTATTCTTACTTTAGAAATAATACATTAAAAGCAGTTTTAGTGACTTTTTTTTTTTTTTAAATATGTGTGAGGAAGGGGGAGAAAGAAGCAAGTCCCAACTCACTACGTAATAGTCAATTTAATTTCATTGAAGTAATGCCCTAAAAAAAAATAGGAAAAAAACCTTCACTGCATATTTGGTCACAAGAGTAATTTTTTAATGTTGGATGAAATTCAGGAAAACTCATTTCATTCAGATGACAGACAAAGTGTTTAAGTGCCTGTCCAAACTTATCTTTTAGGTCCATTCACATAGTGCTGGAAATCCTTTATTTCTTTTTTCTTTTCTCTAACATCAAGGCTAGCTAAAAATAATTCAACAATTGCTTCATGCTTTGGCTGTCTCATGCTGTCTTTTAAGAAAAGCCTTTGAGAAATTAATTTCTCCTTCAATTTCTATCCTGTACTTCTATGTTGTGCTTTTCTGCTTACTATTCAGTGTGATAAAAAGATATTTCAGATGAGTTCTCAAGGTTCCTGTGACTTTCTAAGGTTGCACATTGCAGTGCCACCATGCTTAACACTCTCCTAAACATAGGTGAATAGCAGGACATCTTTCCCACGACCGATTGTGGATAGAGCATGATGGGAGCCTGTAGGTTCATAGGATTGAGGAGTGCAGATTTTCCAGGTCTGGTTTCTTTCCTTTTGTCTTAGCAAGTCAAACTGCAGTTGCTAACTTATGCCATAATACTCTACCAGTCACCCCTTAGAGAAACTCCTTCCTTAATGTGCAGTCACCTTTTGGTCTGATGCTGTTTTACAGAAGAAACACAAACGAATAATACTACAGGTCTGTGGTCCCGTGACATTAATTTTAATTGCTGGTGTATAGAACAGACCAATATAACTCAGCAATAAATGTCAGGTATCTCTGTCACTCTGCAGTGCTGGAGCCAAATGAATGAGATACGCCCGGAGTCTTCCCACCTTGATTTAGACACTGCATGGAGGTGCCCTATTTAAGAACTGAACTCCAGTAACTCCTTCAGCAGCAAACACACTGGGGTTACTGAGGGTTCCTCAAAAGTGTGCTCAGCATCATTCTGAAGAGGTCTGCCAGCAGGGCAAGATTTTGAGGTGAACCATCACTATTGACATTTCAACACACCATGTGTACCTGCAGAAGCACACACATCCCTGTAAATTATGTGTGCACCCCTCAGGACATGTCCTGACACTTACAACCTGCTTCATTTCCAACTCAAGGTGGAGGTGAGAAGCACAGAAATGTGGGGGGAGAGCGGGGATTGCCCCAGCTCCCCACCACACTGACTGGTGACCTGCTAATGAAATCCTGGCCTACCTCAAGATCCTAGTTCCTTGCTTTCCTTTTTCTCTGCCACCCATTCCACTTCCTCCCCTTCCACCAACGTGTTTATTTTCCAAATAAGGGACAAACACACCATCCCAAACATATTCTGGAGGACTAACGTTTTCTGGCAGTGTCTAGACCAGTCTGCAACATGTGCACCCCCAGCCTCACATGGGTAGGGAGCTGCTGGTTTAGATAACTATCTAAGGTTTGGCTAAGAGAATCTCAACATTATCCCAACATTAAAAGATTTTGCATTTTTTGCAGGGTATGAACTGGCCCCCTGATATGAACACTAGCTTTCCTCAGTGAAAGTGAAACATAGACCTTTCAAACATTATCATGCAGGATCAAGATGTTAAATCTAAGAGTGGAAAAACATAATTTTTGTGTCAGGGAACTATCACTTTTTTGCACTTGCTCCAGTTCTCATAGGTTTTTTCACAGGCTTTTAAACAAGAAATTAATATATTCTTGTAGCTTCTTGATATAAGTCTAAGTATTATAGCTTCACATTCATTTACAGTCAGACTTTCCCATCTGTGTCTGAAAGAGACATTTTCAAATTAACTCTTCCATATTCATCAATAGCTATTTAGTTTTCTGAAAAATGTCTTTTCCAAACCCAGCACTTCTCAAGTTATTTAATCTGTTTCTCAGAATTATGAGAAATCAAAGATATGATTAATTCTAAAAATCATATAAAAACGCTCTAGCTAGCCATTAATAATTACACTCTTATTGAAATAGTCTCACTTGTACAGTATATTTAGCAAGAGAATGTCAAAGCCCAAAAGGTTCTGCCTTTTGTTTTTTTCATCAAAAATATCTCAGTAAGCAACATCAGTTAGGAAAAAAATGTGTGGAGTCACTTTGCTTTCTGTTCCCTAGGCTTGTGTTCAAATGAAAAGATAAAATCACCTGGGATTGTCATATAGGAAAGATTTTCTGTGTTGATATATCAGAAACAGTAATTAAGAACAAAATAAATTAGCTCTAGAAGGAAATATGTTACATCTCCCCTTTTCTATATAATTGTTTCTGAAAACATGTATATCAGCATCTCAGAATATTACCTGAATAGCATGAATCATTTTAAGTAATATTTTATGAATATCAAAAGGAAGATGAATTATTCTCTGGCCACTAGTAGCCATAGGCTGGCAAGCACCATAAAATGTTCTGCCAACGACTGTCAGAATTAATTTGCAAGCCTTCTGCTTTTTCTGGTGTTATGCTGCAGAATGTACTGAGTTTTGCTTGCTTTTATTTCTTTCTTTCTTTTTTTTTTTTTTCCTATGAGATTTATACAACAACCAGATTTGTTTCCATTTGTTTCTGTAGCTAACATGCTAGAAGATCTATCAATAGGTTACTGTTCTGACACCGAAGCATAATTCCAGTGTAACCTACTGAGGACTGTTTGTTTCTTACAAGTTGCCCTCTGTGTCAATTCACAAAGGGGATGGATTGTTATATCCTGCAAACTGTAATAACTCATGCATTTAACTATGGAGCCTTAATTACCTCTATGGCAGTAAGAGACCAAAGTGACAAAACATATCCACGATCCACTAGGCTAGAAAAAGTGAAACAAAATTGTTTCTTCATGCATTAGTTTCCCTCCATTCATCTTTACATATATATTTGCACATTCAGAATAATCACATGCTATTATTTTAACTTCTCACTGTTTGCTGGATGGTTTTAGACCAGCACAACATTTATAATTACAGAACATCTTTGTAATTCCATAAGTAATAGCCAAAGCAAAGAAGTCTTGCAAGCAGAATTTAAGCCACAAAATCCCGCTGAATCCCACAGTAAATATATATAAATATACAGAAAAAGGGAAGTTTAGAAAGATTCGCTCAGGTACACTTATAACTATAGACTTTCAACAAAGGTGAAAACCAACATCGGTAATATTCAAGAGCTTAGTATTCAGTATTAATTGCTACCAATTTTTTTGTAAACAACAATATTCTAGGTGGTATATAATATATCTCTGCATGGAAAAAAAGTATGTTTAATGCCTTTTTAATGAAATTATTAATGCCAACACACCATCACATTACCAACATACATTAACACATCAAATACCTTCATACAATTTGAATAGAAATTATGTGTTTGCTACTTACCTAACTGGGTCTCCTGAATTATTAGCTTACTCTCCAAGGGGTGTAAAAGCTTTGGTGGTTTATCTGTTAGTGGTGCTAGAAAAGAAAAAAATTCACATATTTAGTTTTCTGATTATTGTTGGGTAGAATAAGACTTGATTTTATACCTATTGTTTCAGGAATGCTTAGGTTTTTCTTTTGTTTAAATAATGTTCATGCCTTCAGTAGCTGTAAATGTTTTTGCTTAGAGAGTAAATATAGAACCAAAATTTATAACCTTTCACATGCTAAGGTATTGAAGGCACTTGTCTTAAAAAACCTCATGTCTTTAAACCCTCACAAAAACTAGGCACTGACATGTTACAATTTTGTATTTTCATAAATATTATCGAGAATTCATAGTTTGTTATAACATTTAATTACCTTTCTATCAAATATAGTCATTCACAGACAAATAATATAAACTAAGTTACTGTAAAACAATTTTGAATATTTTATGAAAATTTTATTTAAAAAGATATTACCATCACTGAAACTTTTGGAAGTAGAGTACTAGAAAAAGGCTCAGTTTTCAAAATCCAAGGGATGGATACAGTGAAATAATGTCAAGATTCCTAATAGGATGACTTCCCTCCACCCTTTTGATCTACCCTGAAATAATATTAGTAGACTTATGCAAATTGTGGAATACGAATAGTTTTGTAGTGGTCAAAAACCTTCTAAAAGTAGTTAGAGTGTGTTCAAACCATGCAGCTAAATAGTGCAGCTATTCTACTAGGTTCATCTTGATTATTACTACTTTTGTTGTTGTTAGAAAGTGTACTTTTTACTGATCTCTGACAGATGAGTGCATGTTATATGAAAAAAATAATGTTCATTTATTTTTTTCTTTAAAATTGGTAGTAAATGTTCATGGGAAAGCTCTGATTTTTGTAGTCACCTGAAACATTTCGATATTTTGCATTACAACATTAATTCATACTTCGGTCTTTAACACAGATTATAGGCTGTCAGAGATTTAAAGTACATCTGACGTTTTGATATAACTCTATAATATTTGTTCCCTCCAACTTGTCAAAATCACTGTTCCCTTTCCTACTGACACACACACACCCACATATGTATGGGTTTAATCTACTAAACACACTCATCTCCTGTCAGTTGAATTGCAGGAGAGGTTTAGTTGCCTTCTCTTTACTGTGTTTCCTCTGCTCTTTGATTAAATGATCAATGCCCTTTAAAATCTACAGTATTAATTTCAACTTTGCAGCAAATACAGAATGCATCCATTATCAACTTATATATTTCTGCTTTGCAGAGCTTTTCCTTTATCTGACCAGAGCATAAACCTACCGAATTGGTGTCTGGAATGTTGACCCATCAGATCTAGGACTAAATCAAAATACCTCTTCAGGGATGGGAAAAGAACTGGATTTTGTTCACAGACCTCTTTCAGTTCATTCTTCCAACAACAGCTTCTACCCTCTATAGGAAATCATCTGCACTACAGACTCTGGAGAGAGCCACAGCTGTGAAAGACTTTTCAGCAACATCTCTGGGTTGTTACTTTTCTTTACGCTGATCTGAATGCTTTTTAGCTCTCTTTCTTTGTCTTTTTTTTTTTTTTTTTTTGGGGGGGGGGGGGCTAAAGGGGGTGGAAGGGAAAAGAATTCGAAATATATTTTTTCTTAAACTGCAAAATTAGTCATTCCCATTTCTTAACTTCTCTGTAAAGGTTCATAATTTATCAGCACATTGCCATTTTTGAAACATCATCCACTATGAATTTTAATTTAGTTTTGCAGTTCTGTCACTCTCAACTCAATTACCATTCATCAGATAATGTCTTCTGAGTCACTGTTGTTCTAAATCTGTTTTGAAACTCTTCGAGCAAACAAAGTTCTCTCATTGTAAGTGAAGATATAGTAACTGGTGGAGTTAATCCGAATGCAACAAATAAGTAGATTAGAAAACAGTATTTTCCTTAGTTTAAGCAAAAATTGACATTACTTTTGTGGTCCTGTAATTCAGGTCTCTAAGAGGCTTCCTGTTTCTAAATGAATAGGCACAGGATGCTAATACAGGCAGATAAATCATCCAACAACAGCAGTATGAATTTATTATAAAATTTGTGCCCAATTTAATTTTCCCATATCTTGTGAGATTCAATAGAAAATTTAACAGAGAAAACATTACTGAAAATAATAAATTAGACACATAACTGATGTATCAGAATCACAGGAGGTGGAAGGACCCTCTGGAGGCCAAGTGGTCCAACCTCCTGTTCAAACCAGATCCAATAGAGCAGGTTGTCAGGACCTCATCCAGTCATGTTTTGAACATCTCTGTGGATGGAGATTTCACCACTTCAGGTGTTCTAGCCTCCAACCACCTTGTGGCCCTGCACCAGACTCAACCCAGTATATCCTTGTCTTTTTGTACACCAGGGAGCCCAAAATATGACACAGCATTCCAGATGTGCCTTCACAGATGCTAAATAGATGAAAAGGATCAGCCTCCTGGACCTGCTCGCTAGATTCTTGCCAAGAGCTGTGCAGCTGCCTTTGCCAACTCATGCTCAACTTACTATCCACCTGGGCTGCCGGGACCTTTCCTGCAAAGTTTTTTTCTACTCAGTCAGTCCCTGGTTCTGCACTGCTACACGGGGTTGCTCCACTCCTAGAGCAAGATGTTGCATTTGCCTTTGTTGGACTACATGACTTTCTCCAACTTGTCAAGGTCTCCCTAAACAGCAACCCTGCCCTGCACTTTGTCACCCATTCCTCCTATTTTGCTGAGAGTGCACTCTGTCCCATCATCCAGGAGTACACAAAAACTCTAATCAACATTAAAACAAAGACACACCAGAGGTTAATTGTGTTGTATACTTATTTCAAAGTGGTAATTACCAATATTTGTGGCCATGAAGAATTAATGCCTAATAAGACAGTACAACTCTAAGTTCTCTAAATTGGGGCAAATATCAGTATTTCAGTGTTGCATTTCATATTGATGCCTACCAATGTAACACTGTTGTGGGTATATCTATATTACAATCACATCTCCCAGGGCCAACTCTTTCACTCATCTGGAAAAGCGAGAGATCCCTGGGTATCTGCATTCCAGAGTTTTAGGCTGTAGGGAAATGTTGTGAATGGGAGTAATATAGACAAGGAAAATAATTTGAATAACTTGGTACACTTAAAATATCAGATTTTCAAAGGTGATTTGAAATGTGCCTTCAGTCAGTCAACATCTTTAGTGTCTGCTATTTTGTCTAATTATTAGCCTGCAAATGTATGTATGTTTTTCTGGCAATTAATCCATGTAGACTGAGGCAGAAGTGAGAATTTCTTCAGCTGCCTCTCTCCCTTTCAAGTTTACACTCTCCACAGATAGCAACATTAATGGACAGCACAGAGTTTCTGCAATCCTCGTTTAGTTTAGAAACTCTGAAGTAGACCTATGCATCTTCTATAAGCTGTATCATATCCTTCAAACCATGGGGTGTGGCTTCTGACCATGCAATAGGCTATTCAAAATTAATACAATATTCAAATGGATATATTGAGGCACAGTTATCTACTACACTGAACAGTAAAACCAAAATTTAATCCTTTCTTCCTAAACTTTTACTAAATAACAAGAATCAAACAAAAATTACAAAACTCACAACTACAGCTGATCTCTTAAACAAGTTAAACACCTTTTTTTCTTTTTTATGAATAGATGTGGAAAGGCAATAATTTTCATGTCCTACAAAAATATCCATGATTTCAAAGCACTTCCTGTTCTGTACTGTANAAAGCTGTTGGATCATAAATCAAGTTTACAGCCCATCTTATGTTTGATTTCTGAACCATCACTGATGAATGGTTTGAAAACAAATATGTGTCAAACTTGTTTTTCATTAGAAACAAACTAAAGTAAAGAAAAAAACATAAGTGAAGTAACCAATTCTGAAACTGTATTAAAAGTTAATATTTAACTTCAGAGATACCATTCAGCTGCAGACATATTGATCCTGCTCAAAGCGAAAGTGCCTAAATTCACATTCCATGTCTATCAGATTGGATGTACATTTAAAAAACATTGAACAATTTGTCTTGCGGTGATGAAACTGAGAGCCACCACAATCAGTCACTCAGCTGGAAACTAGCCAGGAGATAATATTTTTACATCAGCCACCTACTTCCATACTCCTCTTTCTAAGCTGCCACTTTAGCTTTTAAATGTTTATGATCACGTGATATATATATTTGCTCTATGCAAAATTCTGTTATTTGAAGAGACCAGCCACCCGTTAGAATTTAACAGGTTAGCTAATGAAGAAAAGCTTAATCCAAACTGTACATCAAAATATCACTAATCTGGACATCAAAAAATGGAACTGCCTCAAAACTCACAAGCTTTATAACAGAAAAATAATAATTCTAAAGATGTATGTTTATGTCTGTTTTACAAAGTGCTCTCAAATTCTTCCTTGCAAATTGTAATGATTACAAATAGTTTTAGTTTCTTAGAGGCTGACAGAGCTGTGTGGAGTTGTCTGCAACTCATAAAGGCAGTTTATTGGCTGGACACTTCCTGCAAGGACAAAAATTCATAGGAACGGCTGCCTTACCTGGCCAGTCTGAGATATCTATATTTTAGAATATTTCTTGTTCAACTTTTTTATGGAAGTAAAACTTACCTTCTGAGGATGAAAATCCCTCTGATCTTTCCGAGATTTGAGATAATACAATGAGATTAAACCTTTTATGTTTATGAACTTAGACCATTTTTAGAAAAAATGACTGACATGTCCCTGGAAGATATTGCAACTATAGCACAGGATTAAATAGGGGAAAGAATTTGTTACTATGCTAAGGCAAAATATTCATACGCTTTGAAATCAAAGGAAACCAGAGAGATGGAGTTCTTTTCCTGAAGTCCACGCTGTTTCTTTGAATTCACCCTGCAGTTCAGAAAGATCCCCCATCTCTTAGCTTGCCTCTAGAAACTAAGAGAATTCCTCATTACAATTTACTTTCCTGTTGATTTTCCGAGCCTGGATTTCTTTTTGTTCTCTCTTCATTCTGCTGTTTTTGGCACAGGCAAATGACCTCAGGGACAAGGCATCTCTGTCAGAGGAGGGGTATTAGGGCTGATTGACTATAAAGCTGAACCTTCAGGCACTTCTCAGCATAGTGCCTGGCACTGCTGCCTGCTCCTCATGCCCTCAGAGTTGACCAGTGCCTGGCTATAAAGTGCATGTGGTGTGTTTACCCCTCTACTACTACATCTTAACATTTAACCAAGCATTGTGAAGCATGATAATCTTATACCAATGGCAGCGGAGAAGATTTGAAATGAGATTAAAACAATATACTTGTTTTTAAAAATTGCTGTGTTAAAATGTCCATTTTGTGAGAGGGGTCTTGAAATAAAGCACTGTCATTGGAAAGCCATCATTTATGAAAAGCTGCCGTAGATGGCAATATTTAGGAATCACAGGTAATTATAAGAATAGGAGCAAAAACTGTAGCATTTCAGTTGATAACTGCAGTACCTTGGAAAACACTGGTGTGTGCTTTTGGGTTTGGTTGCTTTTTTTTTTTT
>VZTQ01012476.1:0-10095 GCA_013400755.1 Pelecanoides urinatrix | reverse complement strand
ACTTTTACTAAATAACAAGAATCAAACAAAAATTACAAAACTCACAACTACAGCTGATCTCTTAAACAAGTTAAACACCTTTTTTTCTTTTTTATGAATAGATGTGGAAAGGCAATAATTTTCATGTCCTACAAAAATATCCATGATTTCAAAGCACTTCCTGTTCTGTACTGTATGCAAAGAACCAGAATTCTTTTGAATGTGTTTGAAAAAATAAAGAGAGGGTAGTCTTCCCACCAGGTAGTAGCTATTAACATGGTTGTCATACAGGAAGAACAGAGCGTTCATATTCTTATTCTTGCATGAGGGAATTCTCAAGTCTCTTGGCAAGAATCTTGGTTCCTGGCTACTATTATCTGCTGATGCATGGGTACACTTCTCCCTGCCTCTCTCTCCCCCTGCCCTGCCCCCCCACTCTTTTCCATTCTCTTTCTCTCTTTCTCCAGCACTGTCTTTTTTTTCTTCCTTCCTTCCTTCCNTCAGCTGGAAACTAGCCAGGAGATAATATTTTTACATCAGCCACCTACTTCCATACTCCTCTTTCTAAGCTGCCACTTTAGCTTTTAAATGTTTATGATCACGTGATATATATATTTGCTCTATGCAAAATTCTGTTATTTGAAGAGACCAGCCACCCATTAGAATTTAACAGGTTAGCTAATGAAGAAAAGCTTAATCCAAACTGTACATCAAAATATCACTAATCTGGACATCAAAAAATGGAACTGCCTCAAAACTCACAAGCTTTATAACAGAAAAATAATAATTCTAAAGATGTATGTTTATGTCTGTTTTACAAAGTGCTCTCAAATTCTTCCTTGCAAATTGTAATGATTACAAATAGTTTTAGTTTCTTAGAGGCTGACAGAGCTGTGTGGAGTTGTCTGCAACTCATAAAGGCAGTTTATTGGCTGGACACTTCCTGCAAGGACAAAAATTCATAGGAACGGCTGCCTTACCTGGCCAGTCTGAGATATCTATATTTTAGAATATTTCTTGTTCAACTTTTTTATGGAAGTAAAACTTACCTTCTGAGGATGAAAATCCCTCTGATCTTTCCGAGATTTGAGATAATACAATGAGATTAAACCTTTTATGTTTATGAACTTAGACCATTTTTAGAAAAAATGACTGACATGTCCCTGGAAGATATTGCAACTATAGCACAGGATTAAATAGGGGAAAGAATTTGTTACTATGCTAAGGCAAAATATTCATACGCTTTGAAATCAAAGGAAACCAGAGAGATGGAGTTCTTTTCCTGAAGTCCACGCTGTTTCTTTGAATTCACCCTGCAGTTCAGAAAGATCCCCCATCTCTTAGCTTGCCTCTAGAAACTAAGAGAATTCCTCATTACAATTTACTTTCCTGTTGATTTTCCGAGCCTGGATTTCTTTTTGTTCTCTCTTCATTCTGCTGTTTTTGGCACAGGCAAATGACCTCAGGGACAAGGCATCTCTGTCAGAGGAGGGGTATTAGGGCTGATTGACTATAAAGCTGAACCTTCAGGCACTTCTCAGCATAGTGCCTGGCACTGCTGCCTGCTCCTCATGCCCTCAGAGTTGACCAGTGCCTGGCTATAAAGTGCATGTGGTGTGTTTACCCCTCTACTACTACATCTTAACATTTAACCAAGCATTGTGAAGCATGATAATCTTATACCAATGGCAGCGGAGAAGATTTGAAATGAGATTAAAACAATATACTTGTTTTTAAAAATTGCTGTGTTAAAATGTCCATTTTGTGAGAGGGGTCTTGAAATAAAGCACTGTCATTGGAAAGCCATCATTTATGAAAAGCTGCCGTAGATGGCAATATTTAGGAATCACAGGTAATTATAAGAATAGGAGCAAAAACTGTAGCATTTCAGTTGATAACTGCAGTACCTTGGAAAACACTGGTGTGTGCTTTTGGGTTTGGTTGCTTTTTTTTTTTTCTCAATAGTGATGTCCGTAAAAGAAATAATGCAGTAGCAGTAGTCTACAGTAAGTTGCAGTAAAATGAATTATGTGTGGCCTGAACCTGCAGTCTTGAAACATTAATATACAGAGTCACTGCCCAGATGAATACTAATACTGTGAACTCTGAAGTTCTTCAGAGCAATTGTGAGCCGAGCAAGACTTAAGTAATGCAATGCAAGGGTTTTTCTTTAATTCTCCTAACATACGTATAGTCCTATGTATTCAGATATATCATTAGAGAAATCATTGCCTTTTAAAAAATAAATATATGGAAAGGTCTTTCATAAAAAGGGAAATCTTTATACCTGCTTGAGACTTCTAACAACCTTAAATCTCATTTCTCAGTTACAATTAGTTTTCATTCACAATGGCACCATTTAAAATTATGTATGCCATGAATTACACAGCAGCCCTGTAAAAATATTCTGCCTCACTGTGTGAACAAGTCTGGTTATACTCTGAATCAAGCAGTTCAAACTGAGGGCAGATACATATAAGGATACTAAAGATATGCGTTTGAAGCCATAGGCATATGACCGTAAATGAGCTGCCTAATGTGACTTAGTTATCACTATGACTGATTGAAGATCAAATTTTATCTTCTGAAATGTTCCCATAAATCTTGCATTGAGAGACAAAAAAATCTGCCTCTTCTTTCAGTTTATGTCTTTGTCATTGTCTTCTCCTTACCACATATTAAAAAAACCCAACCCTATTGCTTTGGGCATACAAATGAAAATGGTCTTTATTTCTCTTACTTAATCCTTTCTTCTGATGTTTTTCCCAAACTGAAATGACAATCCTCAATTTTTTTACATAAGAAAATTGTCCTGAAAGAAATATGTAATGCATTAAATAGAATATTAGCACTTCCTGCGAGAAAGTGCAGAAGCAGATAAAATGGTAACTAATAAAGAGGCCATTATTATGCAAAAGTTTCAATGGTGCATATTGAGAAAAGAAGAGGCACTGATAAAATGAAATCTTAGAAGACAGGAAGAATATTTCCAAGAAGCCTTTTAAAATGTTTTAAGCTTGTGAGTCCCCCTGTGATTAATGACAAGTTGAATACTAGAGGAGAAGAGCAAATGCAGCCAGATGTTGGGGTTTTCATTATCTGCTTGTCTCTAATTGAATCTGATGTGACACTTGTGCTACCTCTATGACTTCAGAGAAGCAGTATATGTTGCTCTTCTTTTCTGTTAGTTTTCTTGAACAAACAGTGACATTTCCCAGTGATCTCCAAGGAAAAAGTACAAATAATCAAAATACTGTCATCACAGATGCTAATGCAGTCTTGAAATACAAAAGAACCAAAGAGTATATGTAGTTAAAACTATTGAGTAAAATATCAGCTTAATATCTTGACAGCATCGGTCTCTTTGTGTGGTAGATTTAGAATTTATATTCTGAACTTACAAAGAGGACAGGAAGGAATAAAGCAAAGCTTTGATCCTAAAAGACTTTTTATTATAGGGACAGGATTCCCCCTCCCCCACAAAAAAAGAAGAGACCCAAAATATAAAAAGACAAATAAAAATATTAAAGGATCTGAAATATCCAAAATATTTTTCATAAAGTTCCTCTGCACTACACCATTTTTTCTGTACAAAACTAATCCCTAAAGCAAGATAGTGGAAATGAGATTTTCTATGTAGGTCTACGAAAAAGATGTCATGCTAAAGCCTGGTCTGTCTTCATGGTCTGTTAAATTTGTCCCTCCACTTCCATCTAAGAGACATCAGATCATTTGAAAAAAACCTGAGAAATGGTGAACAAGATGGTTGCTGCTGTTGTTGCTATAAAGAAGCATGTGATATATTATCTGTGCATTTAATTAAAATAAAAGATCTTGTTAGTAAAAGAATGAAACCATGCATCCAGGAGCACTTCCACCAGGAGATTCTCTGATGTTACAGCTTAATGGTGAAGCTCACTGGCATTCCATTCAGCAGGAATTCTGCCTGTTTTGCCATGTTTATATTACTGGCTCATATGAGTTCTCTAGGCCAAAATAGACATCTCTCTTCCTGCCAGAGTGCCATAAGTGGATGCATTGCATAACCATTTTTATAATCCTGGAGGAGGGTGCCTACACCTGTTGCTTGTCACATGTAACAGGGCACTCTTATAAAACGTGTCAGTGGGATCTGGCATTTTGTGTGGTCTCTAACTCTTCATTCTGCCCTTACAGTGACAACAACTAGCATACAAAATAAGCTGATGACAGAGAAGACCACCACAATTGGAATGTTTTACTACTCACGCACTATGCTCCTGGTTTGAGTCCAGCTTATTCTCAAATTTCACCTACACAGAGCTTTCCCTAAAATATCCTTGTCTTTACCACTGTGTGAGAACAGGATTAAGCAAATCCAATTCACCTCAGTTAAACTGTATATGCTGCAGTTTCTGCTATTGTTTCTATTCCAAGACAAATTAAAAGTTTTGGGAGGTTTTTTCCTAGCACTTTTTAAGTCTGGAAGCCCATACTAATGATTTTTGGAGGGATCTATATGGGCCATGACCCTTACTGTAAATACTTGTAGACATATTTATTTGCAGTTGGAACCTGTAAGAGTATTTTTTGCTCCTATATCTATGTGTTAGGCTATGCCTTTGTTTAGAAGAGTCTTCAGTGGTGTGTTGTATAAATCTCGTACAAGGCTTGTGAAACAAATAGAGACATATGAAGTTGTCTGGGCTTCCTGGGCTACCTGAATAGATTACATATTCGTGAAGCAAAACAGAGAGTTTTATAAATAATGAGGTTTAGGCAAACAAGTAAGAAAAGCCAGATTCACACATTTCACATCAAGCAAGCATTCTGCAACACACACTATTAAAATTTCTTTGCATATCATCAGATTCCCTTCTCACATCGTTCCCTTAATCTATTCTCTTTCCTTTTTTCTCTAGATTAAAATATAGAAAATATAGTGGGGGTAAAGTATCATAAGGTTATGTTGTCTGTGACCAGACCAAACACATGTTTTCTTAACAATTACTCTATTTTTCTTACTGGATGACCCCCAGAAAATCTCATTTATATTGTCCAATTAGTTAGGGATACCTACATTTTCTCATTCAGCCTCACTTCCACGTTTGCCAGTTGAATTTTAGTAATCACTATTATTTGTTTTCCTCAATCTTTTCACAATCATTAAAATTTTCCCCTGAAATTTATTATTAGTTACCATTTTTGGCCTATTATTTTGTATACCCTGTCTCAGATTTAGATTTCAAACCCAAGTAACAGGAGTGCATTTTCCCTCATTTAAAGTAATTTTTTGTAGGACACTGATTTTAGGAACTGAATAGTAATACGTGTGAATATGTTCCCGCCTTGCTTTTTTTATTCTCTCCTTTTTTAAGAGTTAGGGCGGATAGTTCTTGGAAATGCTGTAGGTCATGACCTTTGAACACAAATTCTAGATACTTTATGTTTTTTTTTTTCATAGTTGCTGATAATGCTGACATTTCAGAATAAGATTTCTCAGCCTCTGAGGAGGCCTTGTAAAGGGAATAGGACCCTACGCACCCTGACCACTTCAACTCTTCCAAAAAGTTGACATTTAAAGGCCTTGTAATTAAAGTTTTTAGATATTGCATAGAGTTTCCTCTTTCAGGATTTGTGGTCAACCTTTTAATTCTGTTGCTCTATCTCAAAATAATCTAATTTAAAAGGTGACCTGCTCTCATTCTCTCTGTTCCAGTTCTGTTGTAGACTTGTACACCTCTTTCATTTGTTCTCCTAGTCATTTCAGTGATTTAATCTTCTGAATCTGTCTTTGCTCTGCTAGAAATTTGGACATATTATAATTTCTTGTGGCCCAAAAAATTGTGAGAAAAATCCATAATTTCTACTTTCGTGAACAGTGTGAGGGCTTTTTTGTTTTCTGTATTTCACTTTGAGTGCACATTAACTTTTCTGTCCTCTCAGGCAGCTGTTTTTGATCTGCTCCATTCAAGTAGGTTTTTTTGTTTTTAAGTTGAGAGATTTTGGATTGTAAGAAAGCAAATCTCACGCACATCTTCAGGAAAGGCAAGAAGGAGGCTCTTGGGAACATAGGCTCGTCAGCCTCATCTTGATCCCTAGGAAGGTGGTGGAACAAATATTCCTGGAAATAATTTCCAAACACAGGAAGGACAAGATGGTGATTGGGAGTAATCAGCATGGATTTACAAAGGGGAAATTGTGCTTAACCAACCTGATAGCCTTCAGTGATGAGGTGACTGGCACAGTGGACCCAAGGACAGCAGCTGATGCTGTTTATCTTGACTTTAGCAGGGCTTTTGACACTGTCTCACATGACATCCTCACTGACTGAAGAAGTATGGACTAAGTACATGGACAGTGAGATGGGTTGAAAACTGGGTGAACTGCTGGACTCAGAGGGTTGCAACCAGCAGTACAAAGTCCAACTGGAGTCCTGTACCAGCGTACCCCAAGGATCAGAAATTAAACACTGTTTAATTTCTTCATTAGTGACCTGGATGATGGAACACGAAACCTGGAAGAGTGGTTGATGAACCAGATGGGTGTGCTGCCACTCAGAGGGATCTTGACAGGCTGGAGAAATGGAACCTCATGAAGTTCAACAAGGGGAAATGCCAAGTTCTGTCCCTGGGCAGGAATAACCTCAGGCTCCAGTACAGGCTGGGAACCAACCAGCTGAAAACCAGATTGGCAGAGAAAGACCATGGGATCATAGAGAACAAGTTAGACATGAGCCATTAATGTGCTCTTGCAGCAGGAAGAAAAACAGCAGCCTGGGCTGCATTAGCCAGAGATTGGCCAGCAGGTTGAAGGAGGTGATCTTTGCCTTTTATTCAGCTGTGATAAGATACACCTGGAGTGCTGGGTCCAGTGCTGGCCTTTCCAATACAAGAGAGATGTAGACATGCTGGAATAAGGACAGTAAAGGGCCACTGGGATTAGAAGAGATTGGAGCATTTCATACAAGGAGAGGCTAAGAGAGCTGGAACTGCTCAGCCTGGAGAAGAGAAGGCTCATGGGAATCTTGTTCATGGTGGAAGTAAAGACAGCAGAACCAGACTTTTCTCAGTGGTGCTAAGGTACAGGACAAGAGGCAATGGCACAAACTGAAACACAGGATATTCCACTTAAACACAAGAAAAAAATTCTTCACTATGAGGGTGGTCACACACAGGAACAGGTAGCCCAGAGTCTCCATCCTTGGAGATATTCAAAACCCAATTGGACATAACCCTCAGCAACCTGCCCTTGCTGACCCTGCTCTGAGCAGGGGATTGCACCAAAAAATCTCCAGCAGGTCTCCACCTGCTTTTTGATATTTAGCAAATATATGCACTCACAATCAGGTTTAAAAAGTCTGGAGAAGTCCCAGTGTGTCCTAAGTAGTTAGTGTCTATGCAGCAGATGGGATGGGGATGGAGTTGCGGGACATGTTGTGCAAATTGCACTGTGCAGTTCTACAGTTTATCATACAGATGTTCTGCCTGGTTCTATACTGTGTGTACAGACCCTCCCATTGTAACAGCAGACATCCTGGCACAGGGAACTTCAGGTTTGCATATCTTTATACAAATCTTGTCTGAAGTCTAAGCCTTGAAGTTTTAGTTTCCATAGTTTTTCTGTTTTGTAACATGGTAGGAGATCAAGGTCTACTATAGGATATTAAAAGCAAAAAAGTTACACAGTCCATGTAAGGGGAGGGAGGGGAACATGCCTGAGAACTATAATATCTGGCACTTATTGTCCATTTGATGTACCAAGCTTTAAATAAAGCTCGCTATACAAACCCAGTATGGCAGATGTTATATTAACACATATAATACGACCACTTGGCAACAAACAGAGATTAGACATCATAAACATTTGGTCTGCAGAAATGTTACCAGAGCTGGTGGTTACACAACCATAATTTAATGCTTGGTGCATGAAAAAACACCCTTGTTGTTAAAAAATGTGTATATACTTATATACTAAAATGTCTGTAAAACAAACTCCAAAACAAAAAAATCTTGTTGAAAATAATACTCCTATTACATAACTTTTTTTAAAAAACAACACAAACCCCCCTCTTTTAATAACAAACAAGTTGATAAAAAGTACCATTGCTGGCAAACAATGTAGATCACATTGGATTGTTTCTTTTTCAGACACTGTAATTGGGAAATTATGACAGACTTCTATCTCTTTAGCTGATTTTTTTTAAAAGAAATATTCTCTTTCTTTTGGAAACAGAAAAAGTGATTGGACAAAGTTCATTTATGAATTAAGGAAATTAATGCCTATTAAAGAATCTGCACATTAGTTTTCTTTGGTCAGAAACATACATGTTTTCTTTGGCTAGAAATCTATGCCATCCTATTTCTTTGCAGAATCTCTACCATCATAAATTCACAGTTAGTCTCTTGATTGCTATTACTCAGTTCTCTTCATAATCAAATATCTTAGGCCAGAGGAAGTGGAATTGGAAGGTTTTCCCTTAGTTTTCCCAAACTTGTTATTTCTTCTGAACGTAAGGAGGGATTTGGAATGGAGTGTACAGATTGTTTACACAGAAAAGTAAGAGTTATTCAGGAATTTTCTAATTCTGAAATTTTCAGTAGACATGTCTACTTTTCCTGGCAGAAATATCTAAAAAAACCCATGACATCTTGTTTTGGGGTTTCAGGGGTTAAAATAGAAGTGTTCATTTTGGATACAACATTTAGAATAAGGTCTCCTTAATATTACTCTTTGCCTAGGTTTCTGCTTCTTGGTTCTCCTGGTACAAGCACTTTATATTTCACAATATTTTGGTTTGAATCAAGGACAAAGTTAAAAGGTCAGAAATACTACAAACTCAAATTTCAACTGAGGGACTAGCTATCTATGTTAGAATTTCATAATCAGTCTTGGAGTTTGTCTGCAAGGCACTATTCAGTGTCATGCAGAACTGTACGAATCCCATTAGAAAGAACATACTAGGACACCATTGTGTCTGGGCTAAAATATTCTATTTCAGAAGTTCCATAATCTGTGCTGATGAGTGAGGGAAGAGTGCCCTGCTAACAAATCTGTGTTGCTTCTAGTGTGTGAGCTAACTAAGTGCCACTGGAGAATACTTCACTATAACATATCGTTAGTGATTTAGGAGCCTTAATCCAGTTTTCAAAAATGGTATAGGTACTTAGGTGCTTGTCATGCCAGTTCTCAAAAACTCATGACTTGATATAGATCCCATTTGTTTAATTCCTATGCTTTTGTAAATCATACTTGGTACCACAATCCTTGTGCAAATCTAGGAACACGAGTCTAAATCCCTGGAAAACAAATGACTTGCCTGAAAAGCTTTCTTTGGTTGAAAACCCAATTTTCCAGCAAATTAAACTCTTTCCCAATGGATAAGAAATCTATAATGTAGAGGCTGTGTAGAAAGTATCAGCATAACTCATTTTGCATACAAATACTTTTTGCTTCTGGTATATATGACTGGCTTTCTTTGCATGTTCAAAGAAGTGCATCACCTGCAATGCTGGAGAAATGAGAAAAATAGTTGTCACTTCAGCCATGACATAATAAAATCAAACCTATTTAGAACCTAAAAATGTAGAGCTGAAGCAACCTCATAACAATTGAAGTTGTTTTTACTGGGAAATAGAGAAACAAAAAGATTGAATCAGAAATATTGCAGCTTTTACAGATGCCAAATAGTATTATAGAGAGAATAGGAAAAATTTGTTGTCTAGAGAAAATCCTCATTCCTATATTGATTGGAAGACTGTTCCTTGGAAATATTTCATCCTTGTGGTTTCTGTGTTCAGTTTTGACAGCAAGGAACACATTTTCATCCCACGAACAGCTGTGAGAAGTAGCTATTACATTATATGGCTCCAGATCCTTTAAACAGAGGAAGAAGGCAAATAAAAGTTATTATCCAGCAGTAGTAGCCGTATCTTTGCTATGTAGTGCACTGGCTAGGAACGGTCTGCCCAAAAGACTGGCACCTCTGTTTAATACTCTTAAATTCTCATTAATCAAACAGGCTCAATGTTACTATTAATATTTAGGCAAGTAAACATTAGGACACAACACCTCCTCAGGCAGGACACCAAGCTAATATATTGGAGGAAGAGAATTATGGAATCATAGAATCATAGA
>VZTQ01012473.1:0-57030 GCA_013400755.1 Pelecanoides urinatrix | reverse complement strand
GGCGCCTGGCCGCGGCCCCGCAGGATCCAGGTAGATCGGTCCGGCTTTTACCTTTCTCCTTCGGCTTCCCTGCGCGTAGGGCTGGTAGCTGGGCTGTTTCCTGGTCTCGCAGAGAGAGGCAGTGCTGAGTTAGGAAGACAAAAATAGACCTTTACAGAGAAATATAGGGATTGTGCGCGCGGTGGGGAGGGAGAGAGGAGAGCGGCACCCGGCTGGTTTCCAGGAGGAGCCCTTTTCTCCCTCTGTTGCATGTTAGGCATTTTTGCACAGATTTCTTCCCCCCACCCCCTCCCTGCCGGGGCACGGTTACCTCTGCCGCCTGCTCTCCGCATCCCTTCTGGGGAGCAAACCAGCCAACTCCGCTGCGATCAGAAAGCGGCTAGAGACCATTTTCTGTGAGCAAGCCGGGGGGGAAGAAGAGAAGAGAAGCCGTCGCAGGGGACACACGGATATAAAGACTTGTCTTCTGCCTTTCCCCCCTCCCTTCCCCCTTGTAAATACTAAATCTGTAAAGGCAACGATTTGACATCCATCCTAAGCAGCGGCTATGGGGTGTTTGGGCAACAGCAAAACGGAGGATCAGCGTATCGATGAGAAAGCGCAGCGAGAAGCCAACAAAAAAATAGAGAAGCAGTTGCAGAAAGAGAGGCTGGCTTATAAAGCAACACACCGCTTGCTCCTGCTGGGTAAGGGGGAAGGGGGCAGAGGTGGGGGACGGGGAGAGGAGGGCGAGGAGGGGGCATCTGCCCCAGCCTGCCTGGGCGGCAGGGCGCAGCGGAGATGGGAGATGTTGTGTGCGCCTTTAGGTATGAAAAATGTAGGCTGTGGTATTGAGCAGTATGCGAGACATCCACAGATTGAGCTCAGCGCCTGAGCCACATGGATGCATACATACAGAAATGCTGCCGGAGGTGGGAGATGCTGTCGCGTCCAAAAAAAAACCACCCCAAACCCCCAGCCTGAACCATGTATCACAATGTTCTCCCTTTCCTTCTTTCTTTTTTAGGGGCTGGTGAGTCAGGAAAAAGCACTATTGTGAAACAAATGCGAATCCTACATGTCAATGGATTTAATTCAGAGTAAGAATTATTGACACTTTGTGACTTATTTTTCGTTAAATGTTGGAAACAGGTTAACACACAGTAGGCTAGGAAATTTCACCTCTCATCCCCTGTGTTTTGGTGGCTTGACATTGCGTTTTGGGGGAGGGAGGGGAGGAAAGGGAGCGAGAATAAGGAAATTACTGCCATTGTATATTTGCATTTTCTCCTTCAGGCCCCTTTACTGTATTTTACACTGTTGCTACTGCAGCGCTTGACAGGCCCCTGTGTAGCAACAACATGGCGACTACTTTTTACATAGAAGCAAGTAACTAAATATTGCATCTCTCTGTAATATAAAAATACACATCAAGTCATATTTAGGATGATAGTGGCTGCTGTTTTTCCGGTATTGGGGGTTAGTGTAAAACTGAAACTAGTTTTGCACGTTTGCTAGAAATCATTCTGTTTTCTGAGGCTACATCATTTTCTCTTGAAGAACTCTTTGCCAGAAATTATTATTAATCCGTAGCATTAATTTTAGAAATCTATTGGCCTTCAGCTATGTATTGTTAATTTAGAGCATGTTTACAGCATGCTGTAGAAATGAAAGAATGACTTCCAGTTCCATCAGGGGAGACTTTGCAGATGTGGCTATGATTGCCTGATTTAAAAAAAATATCAGGGATGAACGTGCCTTGCTCTTCATACTATGTTAGAAAAGGGATAAGGGGACAAATATATTTGTCGTGCTGTTCTTTTCCATTAGTATGTTGTAATGATTGAAGAGCAGATAAACAAGCGATCAGTGAAAAAAAATTAAATGCAACTGACTGAAGTGCTTTGGAAGAAAAATTGAAGTGTTAATATTTCTGTTTTAATGCAGAGAAAAGAAACAGAAAATACTGGATATTCGGAAAAATGTTAAAGATGCGATTGTGGTAAGAACACACTTTATACTGTTCTTAAATGCTTGGGTGTACTGGAAATGATAAGGATTGTGCTCTCTAAGATTGTGCTGAGAGAAATCCCATCTTGCTGATCAGATTGGATTATCTTGTATTGATCCTGTATCCTAGATATATCCAGACTCATGTGTTTGTTTTTGTTTCATCCAATTCTAGACTATAGTTTCAGCTATGAGCACTTTAATACCACCAGTTCCATTGGCCAACCCAGAAAACCAATTTCGAATGGACTACATCAAGAGTATAGCTCCTCTTTCTGACTTTGACTATACACAGGTAAGAATAGAAACCACTGATTTATTCTGCTTCAAGGGAGAACATGTTGCTTCACTTTGATTTACTGGAATGTTGATGGTTTTTTTACTTTTTGGAAGATGGTCATGGGAAGAGCTTATGCCAGCATTACCACTGGGTTAAGTTTCTTACAAGACTGGGGTGGTTGCACCTGTTTTAGTGGTGCAAAGTTTTGTTGTTACTGATTTATTTGCTGCTCTTTGCAACTGCTTTTTCTGCATTTAGTTCTTCTCTTCAGAATTTCTGATATAATTATACATATTGACGCTTCAAATAAGACTTTGTTGAAAGCTGGTTTCCTACGTGGCATTAGATGCATGATGTTAGTCTGAGGAGAGTTACATCTATCTACAGAAAAGGATATAAAAGGAAATAAAAGGATAGAGTGGCCCCAGTGATGTTTTCCATACTTATTGCACTTCAGAGTGGAAATTCCTGTCAACAGTGGTCAAGTAAGGTGGTTTGCTTCCTTATGTATGTATCGTAGTTGGCATGAGCGGTGGTTTACTTGTATGTAAATGTTGCCATCTTTTGATATGGAATCGTTAGAAAATTAAGGATTTCTGTGTAGAGGCTACTCTTTTGTAGACAAATGAGACATACTTTTTGGATTAACTTGCTTAGGCATGTTATGTTTGATTATTTTTATCTTTTTATGTTATTTATAGGAACATGCATAGAATGTTTTATATTTTATGCGCGACATGAAAGCAAGTGCATAGACATTCTGAATATTATGAGGAATTTTATTTTTGCAGTAGCACAGTTTTTAATGTGCCTTAAAATGATATCAAGAGCAATTTGTTATGGATACAGTAAGGACTAAAAAATCTTCATTCATTGGCTAAATGATTGCGAGTTGCTCATGCTATCAATATTACCAAAGAAGCCATTTACAATAGAGTGTCTTCAGGTTATTATAGCTTCAGGGTGGAAGGGGGAGAAGGGGAAGAGTCGTTTCTTTATTATATGACTCATATTCTCTGGTGTGTGGTTTTGCCTCTGGTAAACCTACCACTTTCAAGGTTCAAGATAAAGAAAAAATATCAGACATCTTGTTCAGTTAGAATTTAACACAGAATGCAGATGTTAAGAAAACGACTGCAAGGTACACCCACATATTGCATAATTGCTCAATTGGTAGATGTAAGTTAGTGAAAATGAGAAACTCCTTTTAGAAATGGAATGTGAGGTTTGACATGAAATATTTGTCTTACGCAGGTATTATAGTTCTGAAGCATTTGTTGCTCATTTTATGATTCTTTTTTTTGCTTGAATTTTGACTCTTATTTGTTTGGGTAAAATAAACGGTGGCATATATCCTTTGCAATTCTCTGAGTTTCTGGGGTAAAAGAAAACTGAAGTGGACTTTTTATAGGGCTAGATTGATTGATTGATTGATTGATTGATTTACTCTTTACAAAAATTCTCCTTTTTCACAGAAGCTGACTATATCTGGTCAAATTTGACTCACTGATATTTTATAGAGGGGAAAAACTTACTCTTCTGGGAGGGGAAAAAGAATAGGGCCTACTGGACTGTGAAACAAGTAATAATTCATTTGAAATCTTGATTCAAAGTCTATTTTGGTTTAAAATTAAAAAAAAAAAATTAATTAAGTAGGATTTATGCTAATACCATCACATTATTTGAAATAGTGTCAAATAATAGTCCTAATTTTAAAAAATAAGTTGTTACAAGCTTAAAAAAAAGAAGAAAAATCTAGTGCTCGTTTAGAAGGAAATATATTTTATGTGTCACTTTCATCTATTCCCTCCTGTTTTCTTCTCTGCTCAATTCATAGGTTTAATATTTGTAAAATGTATCATCTGGCTAGATACTTTTTTTTTTCCTTCTCATTTTTGTTGGTTTAGTATGTTGTTTCTCTCCAGGATGATGTATGAGCAAGAGGGATTGAAAAAAAAATGGTACTATTGTGCTTCAGGGCTTGATTCTACTCCAGTTTAAGTCAATTATAACTTAAAGTAAAATTACATTTCCAGCTGAAATAACTTTTGACCCATTTAATATTTTTGGATAAGGACACATATAAAAATAAATACATGGATAATAATCAGTCATACATCCTTTACTAAGCATTACTGATTCCCTAATTAATAGCTGATGTATGGAATAAGGTCTTCTGAGCCAGAGAAACCAATACAGTATTTAGTAGTAGACGGTTCTATCATCTGTACTTAAAAACAGTTTGTAAAGGAAAATATGCTGACTTAGGCAATGCTTAGGTGTTGCCTCTGGGGTGAATTTTGGCACATTCTAAAACATGACAAACATTACCCTTTTTCCTTTGAATGAGGGAAAAGGCAATTTTAGGGTTTTTTACAATATGAATGGTAATGAGCTGTTAAAGACATAGCCCTTAGTGTTGCAATATGAATTACAGATGTGTTATTTTTTGGATGATGGTAGCCATGTAATCTTTGTTGTAAAAATCGATGTACTTTAGTTGAAGATGCATTTCAAATACATTGGATGCCAAATGTCAGAAAATGACTGCACTTGCATCATGAGTCTTTAAAGAGAGATCCCTGATGAAATGCAAAAACTTCACTGGTGGCACAATATGACCAACACTCATGAGGCACTAATTTAAATATATTTCTGACATATTGGGTGTACTTGGATATGCATTCTTAAATTGCATAAAAATTAACTAATATGCATTTAATTGTGAACATTGTGCTTTAAAATAAGTGGATTTGAAAATACTGATTTCCTGTGGGTGAAATCATACTCTTAACTGCAATTTATGACTGAAGTAAGGATGGGATTCACATTTAGACTCAGATACATGTTGGGGGTTTTTGTTTGGCAGTTTTCTTAATTACATACCTCTCCACAAAATGTAAGCAGAACATCTTAGGTAGTAGTGATACAAATTTTAAAACAAATGGTTTTCTCTTTACAGCATTTTAACATTCTCCTAAGAATCTGTGGAGTGCCCCCCCAATAGTTTTACTTACTTGTACAAAATTATTCTTTAATTTGGTTTAGTTTGCTATCTTGATGATTTATCTAGTTGATATAAAACAAAATCAAAGGTTTCTTGATTTCTTTTGTAATTTTTATATTGCCTTTCATTACTTTTATTAAAAAAATGTACAATTTTTACAAAGAACTGCCTGGGTGACTGATGCGGTCTAATTCTATAAATCATAAGATTTAAGGCTAGAGTTTTTGCAAAGTTAATAAATGTGAATAAGGCAAGTGTCCACTGTAGTTTCTTCCTTGAAGTCGTGAAAGGAATCAAGATAACTTTTCATCTGATTACTAGTTTAGGTGTTTTCTTATCTCCATATTCCAGGGTGGAATCAGCAGAAGGGCTTTAAAACTGAAATGGAAGCACGCACACTATATCAGAAAGGATTTTTTATTATTTTTGGCAAAGTGTTGATTGATATTTGCTAAAGTTAACAGGAATTGACCTGCGCCTTTTTTAATCCTTTATTGATGGGGATTTATTTTGTCCTTTGTGAATCACAGTGAACATATTAAGGGCATATTATGCTGGTAGCTGTGGAAAAACGTGGTGTATTATGTAAGCCTGTGTTTACTCAAGTTCAGTTGTCTTTAATAAAGTATTTGAATTTTGTGGGCACTACAAAGCTGCTTTACCCTTTGTCTCCCCCAAAAATTTAGTCAAATTAAGTTGCTTTTCATAATATATGTCTTGGATCAAGCTCATCTGATCAGTTATGTGTAGGTATATAGCAGGTAGTCAATTAGCTACCTCCAAACTATATAGTCAAGTGTTTGGCTATATGAACCAGTTACTAGTGAATGTGAATCATTTGCTTAATAGAGAACACGTAAACGCTTGACCCAGGTTTTGAGGAGCGGGGAGAGTTTTCAAAAGATTCGTTTTCCTTTGCTCAGAATGTTTTAGAGGGGCAAAGTATTTTGTTGAACCTTCATAAAACAGTGAATTGTGCAAATGGTAGTCCCTTGTGCTGATTTTAGAATGTGAGTTTTAAAAATAATTTTTAAAGCTATTTTATCAATCAGGCAAGCTCTTTAATTTAGCTCTTAAAAGTGAAATGTTAATGTGGGCATTGACAGGGAAAGTGCTTTAGATTAATCTGGTCTGTGGTTTGCTCTGCATTGTCAGATTTTGCAGTTTGAGTTCAATTTAATAACTTTAATTTTCCTCCACATTGTCTTCTTAAAAATCAGGACTTTGTATCCATAATGTAAAGACACAAGAAAGAAAGAAAAATATTTTTGATCAGAATTTGAAGTGACGTAGACTTTCATTAGGCATTTCAAATTTTTATTAGACCTGGTATTCAAATTCAAACTCGTGTTGATGCCTGGTGATGGCTGGTTTTCACAGTGTGTATCTCAGTGTTTGAAGCAACTGGAAATTTTGCTCAAGTGAGGGGTGTCGCTGAGCTGTAGAAAATCCTTATTCAAAATAAGTACTTAAATAAAAGATTAAAACCACGATGAATATGGTTCATACATGGTTAAACTTGCTTGGATTGTGCAGTTAATGCTGTGACTTCAATATCCTATTTGACCACAACATGTTTAAGTTTCCCTGTAATATGTATTTGATGTAGCCCAAAGGAGTTACAAAATAGCATCATCTTACATTTTTCGATTTTTCAGATAACTTGCAGTATTTCCATGTTTCTCAGGAGTGTGAAAATATACTATGTTTCACATGAAAATACAAAAGAAAAGAGAGAATATGGTGAATATTGCTACTCCAGTGGCTTCACTTGATTTTTCTTTCTATCTAGATCTTTACTTTAGGCTTTATTTACCATTTTGGATAGAATGAACAGCCACAAGCTTTTATAATTACCTGTGATCGTGATATTTAACATTACTACAGTGTCAAGTCAAAATTAACTTTTACAAATCAATTAGACTTTTAAAAATTAAGTCATTTGCCTTTTTTGTGATCTAAGATGCGCACTGGTAGTTCTTCATTTGTTCTTATTTCACAAGTGCGGAAAGGATCTGAAAGCCCAGATAATGATTAAATTGTATAGGTCCAACAACATTATTACTAATGAAAAACTAATGAAGAAGGCTGTCAGAGAAGGACAGCTGAAAATGCTGCGAATGCTAATGTAGTTGTTGGCAACTCTTTAGTCTTCACACAAAGGTTAAAATTGTCAAGAAAAATGGTATTGAAAAGTAATGGATATTGGGGAGAAGTAGCAATTAGGTAACAGATGAAATTTCTTTGTTGTGATAGCACTTGTTTTTATGCTGTACACTAACTACTGATTAACAGCAGATACTGAAGTTGAGCTCTTTTCATGTTAAAAGCAGATTCTGCTGATGCCCAGTGATACCTTTCGTTCTGTCTGAAATACCTGTTTGCATATAGATGTAGCGTAAGTGTGTCTGGTTTTCATTAAATAGGCAAGCCGAGTCCCTAATGTTCTGATTAGTCAATGTTAAAGTACAAAATTATAAACACTTCATACGTGAGATCAAGAATATACTTCAACATTACATGTTATTTTGTTCTTATTCCCTGTAAGCATTAAGTTTGCTGTTGATGGATCAGTCAGTCCAGTAGTACTTTCAGAAATAATCAGTCGTTACGTTAACTGTGTAGTTTCAAAAAAATAAAACCAGAACTGGGGTCATACTACAAACAAGTATAGGGCAATTTTGGGGAAGAAAAGAAAGAAACAAAATCCAAACCAACAAACCCCAACCCCCCCAGACTTCTCAAATTGATAATACATACTGGAACTGCAAAAGTATAAAATTCTACCATGATTTTCTTTAATTCCTTTATATTAATTCTTTAATAAGTATCCTGATTTTACTGAAAACACAACTGGGTCTTAAAACTGAAGTGGTTTGTGTAAAGTACAGCTCTTCTGTGAGGCTCAGGATTCCTTGCTTAGAATACGTGATTTGTGTTTGCGGTGTGCTTGCTTTAGGATGAAGGAATTCCTTATGTTCAAGCATAAAAATAAAGTAAGGTTTTTGCTTTAATAAAACACTACTCCATTTAATAAAAGTATAACAACCTATTTCTTCCTCCCCTTTTTCCAAACTCACTGAACCACAACCGTTAACAGTTCATACCAATGATAAGTAAATAATTAAATTTGTGTCCCAGGAAAGGAGCTCGGGGATCTTCTTAGGCCCCCAACAATTAACAGTAGAAATACTGAGGTTGGGAGCCATAGGAAGTCCCATGCAAAATCACAAATGATCCACAGTTAACAAATATAAGATGAAGTCAGAAAAAAATGAAAGGAAACAGGTATGAAATTCTGTGTTTGTTTCTAGGTTTTCCATCTCAATATTTTTAAGAACAGATTAAACTTCGAAATATACAGAAAAAGCTCACCTTTCCCACATGTATTTGCCTTTTTTAGAATATAGTTTTGCGTAGCTTACAATGTAAAGTCATGAATTTCAGTCTGAAAAGACAATTATTTGAGAAAGTCTTATGAACAATGCTGCTTATGAATCAAGTGCAGTGTTACGTTCAATATTACATCATCATAGCAACACCAAATTAAATGTTTACTATCTCATATTGTGAATCTGATTTCCCAGGTAGTGGGGTGGTATTCACACTTTATCCAGCCTGCCTTATTTATTATCATCACAAAACACAGAGACTTTCACTGTGAAACTGGAAAGATATTATCATTTATTGTTACTGCTAGCTAAAACTTAAATTACTTCCACAGTCTCCAAAATTGTTGACATTTACTGATATTACTTCAAGTTTTGTACCTATGAATAAAAATTAGTTGGAGGTTTTTTGAAAGTCAAGCCAGCATCCAGTCAAATACTGTAAATTAATAATAATAAATGTCACATTCTGTCTTTTTTTGCTACAATTTTAGCTGAAAACTTCATATACTTCTATTGCACTTTACAAGGATAAAAATATTTTTACATCTAAATTTGGATATTTGATTTGATGGCAATGGGAAGACTAATAACTTGAATTATCATTTTAAGTGGGAGTGACTGATTTTCCTCATGGAACCAAAAATGTATTACAGCATCATTTATGAGCTTTAGAATATTTTTGTTCATCGGGTATTTTTCAGTGTATACTCTAATTTTAAATTGAAGAAAGGCGGAAGCTATAGGCCTGTACTCTCATTATCTGTGTACTGGCCACAGGTCTGTGAAGCACACTGATTTATTTTAAACTGTGGTTGCTTTGGGGGGGTGCTGTTTTGTATTCCTTTGCAAACACATGGCTGCTGCAAAGGTATCTTCCAAAAGCGATTCTGTGATGTGCAGGTGGCAGCGGTCCTTCTCCATCCCTGGCGGTAAGATTCGGAAAAACAGATGAAGGAATAGTGTTGGTCACGAGGTTGGTGCCTGATGGAGGTGTAGTAGCCTGGCCAGAGTAACAAACTGATCCTGATTCCCAGTCTTCCTTCAAGGAAGAAAAAGGAAAGAAATTCTTGCAATTTTTAGCACTTAGGTTGAGTTACATTGAAATCTCCAGAAGATTTAATTACAAATTAGTATGCAGATTATTAAGACTTAACATGCACTTAAAAATGTTTGCAAGAACTTCACTTGTTTGTTCCCTCATGTGTAAATCAAACTGAATTATAATAAAAGTAAATGTAAATACGTGCAAAGGGTAACCACGCTCTTAATGAAGACACGCTGTCCAATTAGTCCAAGGATGATGACATTTCAGACTTGTATAAGTGGGAGTTTTCAGAGGAAGGGTAGTAAAATATTTAATGAATTGTCATTATTTATAAACTACATTAAAACAGATTTTCCATCACAGCCAGAGAAAAGGTAAACATAGCAGAGTGTGTTTCACAATTGTCCTCATTGTCAATTAATTATTTTAATCTCTTAAGCCAAGGATAGCAGGTTAATGTACTGCTTTTGCCATTTTTTGAGTGCTCTGTAAAAGTAATGTGTTTACTAGCCAGGGAGAATCTTTTTTTGACCTCAGTGGCCACGATAAAAATGTACAGATAGGGATAAATCATCATATGCATGCATATTGTCACTGAAGCCAGTGGAGACCTATGGAACAGAGGATAATCACCTACTCAAATAATAATAGTGTCATTATGTAGAGTGTCAAAGAAATAAGTGTCCCTCGGCACAACAGCCAAGAGCTGCGTCCCCTTCCTTCAGCACGTGATGAGATTTTAACTTCAGTTTCTGAAACGGTTGAGCATTGCCAGCTTAGACCTTTGCTTATGTTTTTTCATCACTTCCATAGCTTCATCTGTTGCTTGTACTTATTATTAACAGTGGATTATCTTTTTTAGTGTCAATATAGTCTGCATCAACAGACAGGATATTTTGTTTGCAGAAGGTAGCAACCTGAGCTGAGGAATAGAGAACAAGCTAAACTGTGTGAACAGAAAACTGTATATATACCTTGCATACAATGAAGTAAATAAGTTGAAAACCAAGAAGTATTATCAACAATTTTTTTCCCCTGAGTATCTAAGAAGCTCTTTATGATAAATGTAAATAGGACTCTAAAGCAGATGAAAGGCAAGAACAATGCACATTTGCAGTTAACTGCTAACAGTTTCCGTAAAATGTTTATGGTTTTGTTCTGCCACCTATTTCATTTAATTTGTTTTTCTGTAGTTAAAGAGATTCAATTCAAGTGTTGTAGTCAAGTTCTAGGACCCTCTTTTTAAAAGGAGGCAGGAGGAGAACGTAATTTGTACAACACGATTTTAAGTTTATATTGTCTTTTACTTTGGAAACTCGTGCAATAATTTCTTGGAACAGAGCTACCTCTGGTTGTAAGCATGCCAGCTATACTTGAAGCATGCAGATTATGGTTTCTTACTTTAAATCAGTAGATTAATTGTGGTTGGTTTAAAGTGCACTCTTGTAATTAATCTACTAGTATTTGTTTTAAAAACCTATGCTGGATGTTTTGAAAGGATATTTATCCTTAGGCAAAAGAATATTGGAATTTTTGTCTGTTACGTCAACGTTAGAGATGAACTTTGCCTTTTAAATCTTTTAAAAGTAAACGTTTTCTGACAGTTCTGCCAATTCATTCCATTTGAGTTTTCTTATTGCTGTCAGTAAGGCTTAAACATATTTTAATGCAAATAATTATCCCACTGTTTTGAACTGCAAAATTGTTTAGCAAGATAAAATAGGCTAAAGATATGCAAGCCCTCTTATCTCTGTTAATTTGGTGAACGCTTTTTGATCACGTCCACCCTCACTTCCATAGGATGTTAAGTGACAGAGCTGTGCAGATCATTCTTTTCTTAACATACACCCACATACTTTCTTTCAGAGGAGCTAAATAATATCAAATTTAAGAACTGTCAGGTAGGAAAACAAGAAAAGGCAAAGAATGATTAAATAAAATAGGTGAAAGTGTATCCTCACTTCCCTCTGTACGGACAGCTAACTACCCCTTGCCTGCAGACCTGCAGCTGACCACGAATAGCAGCAGGACGTGGTTGTCAGTCAGCTCCAGAGTGCCTTCGATGCAGGCTGTGTGCCTCGAGGAGTTCCTAACCCCAGGCAAAAAGAAAAGGGCAGAGGAGAAATGTAAATGAAAAAAACTATGCAACAAATACACGGTCACTTCTGTTTTGTCATTGGATAGAGGAAGAGGTCAGGTATCTCCACTTGCTGCTGAAACCATGTCATTAGTTATCATATTCCCAGCAGGTATTGCAGAAGAGTGAGGCTTCATGGCAGGATCTGTAGCCTTAAACATTTGAGTAAGAATATTCTTTCTGGCAGGCAGGTGTCCTTTAACTTGAGCCTTAGCTTCTCCTTCCTTCTCAGGATGTCAGTGTTGCCTGTTCCTTTTGGGAAGAGCAGACTTGCATATTTAGAATAATGTACTTTTAATTGAACACTAGAGCTTTTATTTTTCCAACCCTAGAATTATCATTTCTAATCGTCGTTGTTACCGCTGGATTTCTCTCTAGATTTTAACAGCAGCAAACTAAACGTGCTAACTAACTAACAACAATGTGAACATATTATGGACCAAAAGAGTAATTAGTTAGGGAATACGTAAGTCAGAAATTGTAATTAAAAAGGAAGTCTACAGATCAAAAATCACGTCAGTAGAGGAGGGTGGCCCTTGATGTTTCTGAAAGCCAGCCATTTGAACTGCAGAGGTTTTTCACTGTATTTTGAAGAAATAGGGGATTAGATTTAGCCCTTGGCCTTCAGTTCTACAGGGCAAGTTTTGATTCTTCTCATCAATGAATGAAAGTCTGGCAAGAAGTATAATGTTCCATAAATACAGAAGTCATCCTAAAGACTTATATCCCCTGGGGTCTAATCTTGAAAATGCTTAAACATGTGCATATATGTGGACCTAAATGCATTGTTAATGTACTGCTAGCACAGCATTCATGCAGCTGAGCTTCCGGTTATGCAGTGATATTAGTATCAAAATCACAAATACTTTCAATTGAAAAACAAAACAAGCGAATCATTTCTCCCTGTTAAATTTATATTTGGGAGGTTGGTGAGCACTTTTATGGATTTTCTTGGGGGTGGGAAAAGTTGTGTAGGTTAGAGATTGGCACAAAACTTGAAATAAGCAAAATCTTTTTCAGATAAGTGACAGTTCTCTGGATGCTATTAAGCTGTGAACAGTAGGTCTTTTCAATAATCACTGTGATTCATTTTCATATTGTGATTTTCTTTAATAATAATATCTTTAAAAGGCTTACTGAACAGTAGGCTGCACTAGCATAGCTTTCTGTGCAGAAGGAAAGGTTTCACGCACAGAATCTTAGATAAATTACCTTAAATTGATTTGCACAGCTCAATAAAACCATAGGAAAACTGTACCAGCTCAGATCATGGGTTCATTTAGCACAGAATCTCATCTCTGACCAGGGCCAATAGTGAAACTGGAAAAAGAGTTTAAGAATGGGGCAAGCGTATAGTAATATTTCCCACATTTCTTGTCCTAGTCACCATAGATTTATGGCTAAAGTGTTTTTTGACTGGGAGTGGTATTTCTGTATTTAATACCTTTGGCGGACTTTTCTTCCAGGAATTCCTCTTTTTTTTTTTTTTTTTCCTCCCAACCTGTGTGATCTTTCAGTTATGGCAGAGTTCTGCAGTTTAAGTATGTGTTGTATGAGGAAGTACCACTTGATTGATTTTTCTTTCTTCCCTCCTTCCCCCCCCTCCCCAAGCCTGCTACCCCCTGGTCTTCCTTGGTTTGTCTATTAGAAATATTTCATCTTTTCCACATTGCTCTTCTCATTGCATATCATATCCCTCCAAATATTTATCTTTCTGCTTGAAGAGCCTATTTAACTGGTTCTCTCGTAGGGCTTGTTCCACATCTTTGCTTATTCTTAGTGCTCTTCCATATATCTTCTAGTTTCACTAGTTTACCTGTTTGCAATGAGAGGCCAGAACTGCACACAGTATTCAAGGTGTAGGGACATTGTGGATTTATACAGTAGCGTTATGTTTTCTTTTTCATTCTCTAGTCCTTTTCCAATAATTCCTAACACTGTTGGCTTTTTTTTTGGACACTGAGTTCATATGTTTATAGAATTAAAGTAGATTATTTTATAATTCCAAGAGAACTTGGACATAGTTGCAGGTAAGAGGAATATGCGTGAAGTACCAACATTAGCAGAGCCCAAAGAGTACTACTAATGACAGTGATCCTTATTCTTCTCTGGTATTTTCAGATCTGTCATACATTTTGACTAGTTTGTTCAAAAAATCCATTGCATTCAATTTTTTATTCTTTCATGTGTAATGACAAGTCTTCTCATTTGCTACGCTGCCATGTAACCTTTATGAAAAAGCATTTTTCAAATTATCTACCATGACTAATATTTTCTTCTGTGCAGAAGGAGAACACACTTTATTTTTGTTCTTAAAATGGAAAAGAAATTGGTCTTCAGCCTGATTTTGGAGAAGCAATGTTTACAGTACCACGAAGGACATTTGTGCTTTCAAATCTGCTCATCATTCCTTAATCGTTTGTTACGATTTGCCTGATTTAGCAGAAAAGAAGACTATTGTTTGGAACCCTTCTCATTAGAGAAATAAAATGTTTAAAAATACTAAAACGCTACTTTTTTCCCCCCTCACAGTTCCTAATGCTTTGTGTCACCGAGAGAAAATGTTTTGAACTTTTTGATCTCCCTTGGGGAAATGCTGCAAGTAGCAGAATTTTGTTATTTTTATGCCAATTTAGGTCTTCCATAATTCAGCACTTGTGGTTTGTGGGAAAAAGAGTTGTAGATTATGATTAAAGGAGCAGAAATAGTAAGAGGTGGCTACTAGAGAAAGCATCTTGTTACTTTTAAAATATTTTTTTGATTGGCTTTTCTTCATTTTTAAACCTCTATCTCTGTTCCTCATTTTTTTTCTATCAGTTGTGACTGGTACACTTCAAAGAGAGTAGCTCCATTCTGTTTCACTTCTCAGCTTTTTTAACAGTTCAAAGAATTAAGGACAAGTTGCTAAAGGGTCTTGATAATACTAAATCTGTACATTTAAATCTGTCAGACATGGTTGTCTCCAACAGGCCAACTAGTCATCCCCTTCTGGCAGCCTCTCAGGAATAAACAGAAAGTCTCTAGGAAAGGGGATGGAAGAGGGTACAGGATGCAAAGAAAACTGCTTGTAGTGCAGGAAAGATTTTTTGTTGTAGTAATGGACCACAAACAATGAGTTAACTCATTCTGGGATGCATTAACAAGGCTGTTGTACAAAAAGACATGAAGTAATTATGCCATTCTGTTTGGCACTGGTGAGTCCTCAGCTGGAGTATTGCATCTGCTTTTGGGAACTGAACTTAAAAAAATTACACAAATGGGGGAGAGCATCAAGAGTAAGAGGAGACAAAGAAAACTGGGTATGTTTACTCTTGAAAAGAGAACACTCCAAACTGAAGGGGACAGGGAGCCGAATACAGTTTTTTGTATTTAAAAAGCTGTAATTACAAAATTTAATTCTTGTGCCTCTCTTTTCAGAGGGAGGAGATGAACTTGAGGAGAGGAGAAAATGCCTCTCTCTCTGTTGTATGGTAGTCTACATGTTTGGGGTATTCTACAACAGTGAGTTTAAGGATCACCATCTCGCAAATACACTGAGATACGACTGCCCAGTTTCATGCTTTTAAGGCTATATTTTCAGTGACATGAATCGCCTCATGGTCAAGTTAAAAACTTCTGAAAATCTGGAAGACTTTGGAAGATACAAGCTCCTGTCAGTTGGTCTTCACATTTGCCGCTCTTCTTTCTGTTCCCAAAGGTCCTATGGGCATGTTGGTTGAAAGCCCCTGGGACTTCTTTTCCAAAACTAAAACTTCTATAATCATGTCTTGAATTAGTCTAGAGACTTCATTAGTTATCTGCCTGACTTGTCATAGCCTTGTTGTGTAAACGGACGTGGTAATTTCTTTTAAGTAGTGCATGTTCTTCCAGGGTGCTATTCAGACAATGTAGCAGACTATAATACAGAGTATGCAAAACAATCTTGTGCTTCCACGTATTGACTGTTTTCAGTCTAAATCCTGGCAAGATGCAGATGATTCTGTTCTTTTGGTGGAGAATTATCCACATCTCCTAATCAGACAGGGCCCAATGTTTTCTTTACTAAAAGCAGAAAAAAATGGCTGGGGGAAGTAATGCAGTATTATCTCTAAAGGCTCGAAGGAGCAAAGAGCGTGCCTTCAGACACTTTAAACTAAAAAAAGCAAGCAGGAGTTTTTGTTTTCATACATGTGTACACTGACGTACATATATGCATATAAGTATAAGACTCTTCCTATTTCTGTACAAGGTTCTAATCTATTCAAGAACTAGGACATTTGGTGGCTAACAGTGGGGTGGAAAATCCAGTTCATAGGCCCTCAAGCACATGGAAAATCAAAAGAGGACTTGGAGAATAAAACAAGTTTGTCTCAAGTTTGTGGCATTAGAGGGAAGGTTCTCCAGGTGAAGGGTGGCAAGTGAGTAACCTTGAAGTGTTGGTGACAGCTCCCAGCTATGGCAGAAAGGAGGTTCATGTGTGAGTCCTGTGGCAAATGCCATCACTTGGCAGTCCGCAGGCTTTCTGGAGATGTGTTGTGCATTTGTCTTTATAAGAGGGGCTTGAGAGGAGCTGGTGATTTTGCTAGTGAGAGGTTTAAAGAATTACGGGCACAGATCATAGGAAATCAGGTTTCATTAGTTCTCTTGCTCATATAGCAAATTCTGTAGAAAGGAGAAGCAACTCCCATTTCGTTTTCCCGTTACGGGTAGTCCCTACTTTCCTGATGGAGTGGATTTAAGAGGAAATAACGCTGAAATGCATCTTGCAATATTGTTGACTTAAAGGATGATCACATTGAAAGGCATATCTTTCTTTTTTTTGGTTCTGTAATCATTAGGAACGGTGCACTTATTATATTACAAGTACAGCCAAATGTCATGCTAATACCATTCCTGATCCATGCTTACGTGATAGATGTGAACGTACCTAAATTTTAGGGTTTTGAATCTTGGGGGAAATACAGAGATAAAAAGTATGCAGTAAATCAAAGTTTGCTTTTCATTTCCTTTTCCCCATTCCAACATACAAACAACAACAACAAAAATCCTTGCAAATAGTATCATTAGGTGGTTATTTTTTTGTAAGAACATATTGCTTTGCCTGCTTCCAGGCACCAAGAGGGAAATTTAAAACAAAATGTTTGTTAATCAGTTTATGAAGGGCTGCTCTGTGGAATTTGAGGATGTAATCAGGAGAAAATCCTGACTCTGATAGTCAGCTTGACTGCTAGGGGAATTCCAGGCATTTGTGTCTAGTAAGAGAGCTCCTTTGCTCTGAGCACTCTTTGTTGCACTTATGGACTGGCTGAGTTGGGTCAGTGCATACTATTTCTGGGCAGTTTTTTCCAGTGTTGTTAAGGGTGGGTTCTGGTTGGGACCTGATGAGTGGATTTCAAAACTGGAGAGCATTTTACTGGCTGACTGACATTCTAATTAATTTACTTTGTTGAGGTGCTTATGTGCATATGATACTGTTTTCTTCTCCCTACATCAAATATTTTTCTCCCCAGGTTTTATATTTTACATTTTAAGTCATCAGTCTTTGAATCACGTTGCTGCTCTGAGAATGTGTGCTAAGGAGTGCTTATTATATAGTTTAAAGTTCATTTGTGGCGCTGCCAGGCTAAGCCATCGTCCTCCTCTTCCTCCAACCCTCCTCTGTCACTATCCGCTCTGCTTTCCCATTTTTATGCCTATGCTGTGCCCTCAGCTGTGCCCTGGTAAAGCTGTTTGTTTGGCCTGACCAAATGAGGTACAGGGAGAGGTTATTCTTAGTGCAGATCATTTCTGTGGTTTTAACTGAGGGCGGGTGACACAAAATGGGGAAGAAGAAAACGGAGATGGGAACAAGTGGTAGGACATAATGGGAAGGTGATGGCTATCTAAACAAGCAGGTTTACTTCCTCCACCTCTGTATCTATGGTCACAGATTATGGTCAGACCAAAAGCCACTGGAAATCTGTGTGTTAGAAGAAACCCAGTGCAGTGTGTTGGTTTTGCTTTTTCTGATGTGAAGTCTGACGTTTCTTGCAGAGGTTTGGTGGTATAAGAACAGGTCTGTCTTGCTCACCCTTGCCCTTTTGCATAAGTAAACACGGCTACATTCACTGCAGTTATTTCTAAACTTAACTTTGTGGACGGGAGCTTTAATGCTTAGTTTGATACGTTTCAAAAGCAAGCGACTCACATGAACTCCAAAAGTATACAAAAGACTTCATAGCTGTTTGAGTCTCATGTAACAAGAACTCTTCTCTCTTGGCTTTGTTGCAAAACTGCAAGCCACTTCCACTCTATTGCTATATTGTCCTTACTGAAAACATAATAGATAGGTATGCAAAAATCCCATGAGTGGTCATTTGACCACAAAAGACATGGCAGGGGAGGGTACCTATGGGTATATATGTTTAAATTCTGTTTACATGTTCCCATGGTATTGGATGAGCCAGTGTAATAGTGTTCCTGTGGATGTAAAGTAAGAATGGAGCATTGTTCCAGTGCATGCCATGTCAGTGACAGTATGTAGAGTTGAAGCTATTTTATAAAGTTTGCATGGCCCTTGGGGGAAATGGGACGAGTTCACAAAACAGAAGTCAACTGCCGGTTCCTGAGTATGCAGAAAACCTGTTTGGCTCAAGTTCTTGAGAAGTAGTCTTGGAAGACCGTTTGGGGAGAAGTGTTGTTATATATGCTTGTCCTGTCCTTGCCCATGTCTTGTTGGGCATCCACTGCTGGAAAAAGGATAGTGGGCTAGAAAGACCTCTGGTGTAACCCTGCAGAAGCCTTCTTAAGGTAAAGTTTAAGAAGTCATTTCCAGAAGGGATTACTTTCCAACATATGCCAATCAGCACTATGCTGGTTCATTTTTAAATAGATTAACTAAAAAGAAAAAATTAATCATAGCTGTTGTTCAGGTGAAATTTTTGCCTTATATGCCAGTAAGATTCCCCTATTAGCCATTATTTAATTTTTTCTAGTTGCACCATAACAAGTGTGAGAGAGAACATTGCCTTTCTTGCCAGAATGCATGATGGTTTTCTTTCTGTAAGATAGGAGAGGCTTCTACAAAAAGAGAATCATCACCCCATTTCTATCAGCCTGTCCATGTATAAGCTGTTATCTGATAACAAGAGAGAGCCTATGGCTGGCTACAGGGGAAATTGCTCTCAATAGGAGTTTCAAAAAGAATAAGGTCATTTTACTCATACTCAGCAGTGAAACTTCAGGAGTTTCACCAGCTACGAGGTGCTATTGGAGAAGCACACTTGCGTCTAATGTATACATTTAAAAAGCCTGAGGGTCAATTCAGAATTTAGCTAAGCTAAATTGTGTTGTTTACGAGGTGAATCATGAGCAAATACGATATGCTGTAATGTTTTGTCTTCATAAAGTCCAGTGAAGCTTTTCAGTTGAACTTTTCAACTCCTGCTAAAAATGATAAAATACAACCTCCAATATCTGCACCTGTATTAGCTCAAGCATTAAATGATTTCATATCTTTGGATATCATATCTTTCATATCATGGAGGAAAAAGGGAAAGGAAGAAATAAAACCTCCTGCTTGCATTTCAACCTGGATTTATGTAACTTGAAAAAATGGAAAGAGAATATATCCATCTTTACAAAAATACAGACACCATCTTAGCTGAATACTTGAATAACAAGTATTGTGTGGAGGCACGCTGAATGCTCCTCTGCTTCTAGCAGTATTCGTAATTTGTTTTAAATTCTATTATTACTGCCATTCTTTACATTAGTTTCCATGTTCAATCTGAATGCTCTGTTATCGCAAGGAAAATGTCCCAGTGATGTTTCCTGAGCATGTAAAGAGACATGGGGAAAGGAAGTTAACTTTTTTTTTTAATTATGTGAAGTAAATATTGGCATAAGCATGTTTGTCACCAGGTTTGTTAAAAAAATTCAAGCATCTTTAAACTAGAATAAAATTACCTTCCGTGTCTAAACACAAATTATCTAAAATATAAATATACAAAAATGTGTTCAAAATTGGTACAACAATATATCAATAGGAGCCAATATTGTTACTTTATTCTTCAAAATGAGTACCCAAAAAAGATGATTTCATATTTAACTCAAAATTAAAGGTGTGATTTAAGCAGGTTTTTTTATGATTTTTGATTTTTAAGATCAGAATAAGTTTCCAAGAAGGTTTGCAAAGTGGTAGATAGAAAAGGTAATTTAAAGCTAGCCAACTTAGAATTAACTTCTGCAGCCAGCTAGAACTGAAAATTAATAATAGGTAAGAGAGGAAGAGAAATAACCAGCTTGTTTTCCCATTTACATGAATGGATGTCAAAAATATGTCAAGAACAAACAGAGTAAACTTAGAACTGAATTATTAGGAACAATTTTAAATATTTTTAAAATGTAGACATTTTTAAAGATATAGCTTTGGTGCATTGGAGAGCTTATCTACCTTAAACTTGTGACTCTTCACTTTACAAGCAGAGAATGTTCAAAGGATGTAACACAACTGTTTTCCATCAGTTGCAAAAAAATGAAGTATTTGTTTGGGGTTTAATAGATTTATTCTGATTTACCAAGACCTTTATACCTTGTGTGCATGTGTAAAGTGTTGACTATAAAAATAGTATTTGACCAGTACAGCAAAAGTATAGTAACACCTGAGTATTGAACCAGTTTTTGAGATGTTGTTTATTGTAGTGCTTATTATATTTATAAGGTCATTTATTGTCTGGAAGAAGTGGCAGAAATTTTGTATCGATACCTATTTAATCACAGGAATTATGTAGGATGTTTTTTTCATGGATACACATAATCATCACTGTGTACTTGAGTAATTCATCAGAATATTTACTTCTTTATTAGTGCTTTTCACAGTGTCAGCAAGACTTTCCTTCTCTGCTTTCCCAACTCTCCATGGGTGTGCTAGATCCTCTCTTCTCCTGTCTAGGGACATCTGCTGTGGGATGGTCGAGGCAAAGGAAAGGGGATGCTGAAGAAGGCACCCCAATATCTCCCTTGGTTTCCTCTTCTTTCCTCCCTGTCCGTGACTTGTCCTTTCCTTCCCTGGTGGGAGCAGGGCAGGAGACTCCCCCAAAGGTCTCTTCTCAGCAGAAGGCCTCAGGTATGGCTTGGCCGTTTCTGCTTCGTGCCTCCTGGGGGAACATCACAAGAGGCTGAGTTATATTTTTACCTGACACAAGCTCTCTGACGCGAAAAATGAACTTTTGCCCTGCTGCATGTATGTGATGCTGTCCTGTTGAATTGTTTTCTGTCTAAAGTACGTATTTCTCAGTGTGGAACATTTTTAGCTAATCAAAAAACACTGAATAAATACACTTGGATAAAAGGAAGCATGTTGATAATACAAACTATATGTCAGGTGATATGCTTAACATCTGTATTTTAAAGCTGACTGTACAAAGTAAGAACAAACAACTACTGATGCTTACAAAAACCCTTTTATACAAATTACGTGAAACCAAGTATCTTACAGAACACATTCACTAAAAAATAGGAGATTTTGCTTAATTCTTCAGACCATTTAAATGTAGCTTTAAACTCATATGTGCAGTCTGGGCTGCTAAGCTTTTACTGTCTTCCTTTAAGGTTGAGATTTAATTAAAGGTCAGTGTCACACACATTTCCACAACACATAGTAAAACCCTGGAATGAAATGAGCCTCACTTGAACATTTGATTAGACAAGATAATGTATTTCCCCCTGGAGTAGTTTGTTATTCAAAACAAGCTCTTTAGGGAAGGAAGTTCACATCAGTTGGTAACTGTTCCTGTGGATACCGAAGAACTTTGTACAGTACACACTACAGTAAATTGCACTGCAGGTCATTTAGGAGCTGGAAGCACGGCCTGTGTCTATGTAAAAGTATCAAAATGTATTAAAAAAAAAAAAGAGCTTAATAGCAGACAAACAGCAGGCAGTGATACTAGAAAAAATAACACCCAAATTTACAGAGCCAGTCATGCTTTTAGTTAGTCCAGAAATTACACTTTTCTAGTAGATGAATTTTAGAAATGCTGTTTTATACCTTGTGTGTCAAAAAGAAAACATTTTTAAAAGTTTGCTATGAACTGATGCCCTTAAATGTAATATGGAACTGAATAACTTCTGTCTTTAACTTTACTGTAAACGCAGTTGTAGGCTTTAAAATTATTAGCTCTTCTGTTCTGTAGATTAGATGGCGCTTTTTTCTATCATTGCCCTATTTTGACCCTTGTGGTCTTCACTTGCCATGTATCTTGAAAATTTTAGTGACTGATAGCAAGTGGTGGTAGCAAGCCATGTTCATTAGGACTCAACTAAATTTTAACTTCTGACTATTTCTGATTATCTGTATGAATTGACTGTTGCGGGTAAGCTGGAAAAGAAATGTTGTATTCTGGACTTTTGAAATGAACACCCTCTAAAACAAAGACTCGTTTTCATGGGATGGGAACATTCCCTCAAGTTAATAAATGCTTGCTGCCGTGGAAGCAATTTTAAAACATTTTACAGTATAGCAGTAAGTCTAGTATATCTCTGGTGGGTACGTTGGTTTAGAAATCCAATTTAAATCTAATTTTGACTTTATCTAGGACTGCCATGCTTTTTATGTCTTTGATTACAGAGGTCTCTGTTAAATAGCCAGCCCAAAGAGTTACTGTGTTCTGAGTTTGCTGAAGCTGCTAATAAAGCTGTGATTTGTATCTTCAATTTGTTATATGGAATTATTATAATCATCATTATTATGGTCATCATAAAAGTTTCTTACGTTTGGGGGAAGGGTTTTGCAAGTCTTATATATATATACTATATAACATCATTATAGTACATAATATTAAAGTCACTCAATATAGCTGTATATGAATATTATACAAATGAGGTAACATAATTTTATATTGCCACCCTTGGTATATAGCACTAGCATTTGAGCTATAGTTTGAGGCAGTAGATAATCCCCAGTTGGAAAAGGAGGCATGTTTTGGCAGTCAGCACTGATCTCTTGTGCAATTCCAGCAAGTAACTTAATCTTGTTTCCTCCATTCCTTCAGTCTTTCTTCTTAGCTTAAGCAGAATCAGGTATGTGACTCGCATAATGTGCTTTTGGATCTTCACCAAGAGCTCTAAATGTTGTTCTCAGTCCTGTAAATTGTAATTTGTTCCATAAGTAATGGAGGTGATAAATTCTGGTTGCCTGTAGATGTGTTGTAGATGCCCAGCCTACTCCTCTAGTGACCGTAAATAGCCCATTTCTCCTTCAGGTTTCCTATCGCTTGATTTTCCGCAGAGTAGTCCCAGTCCCCTTCCAGCTGGGCAAGAGGCATGTCAGGGTACCCTTTGGTGAGTAAGTGACCAGCTGACTGGCTGGTCAGACCATGCATATCAGTCAGCAAACAGATAATTTGTTGAGATCACGGTAAAACTTCCCTTCAGTAAGGAGGTGTTGAACCAACTGCTTCCTCCAGCCAACAATATTCTTGTTAGACTTTGAGTCCTTCTTTGAGTCTTCTGCCTTTTTGTGGCATTTGGTTGGAACGGGCCAATATTTCCATAGTTAGGTAGAAGGCATGGTTGATTGTCAGATAGATGAAATGACAGCATAAGTCTCCTTTCCGTAGGAAACCAAACTAAGGAGACAGCATACATTGCAGTAGGGCTTCAACAGTTTTAATAAGTTAGGCTACAACTGAAATTTAAATGTAACATTTACATTTTGTGCTTGTGGTCACATTTTATGCTTATGGCTGCAGATAACCTTTCTCCTTGGATACAGTATATGTTTTAAGAACAGTGGAGTGCTGCGTAATATTTTTCCTTCTAAAGGAGAATGGAAGATCTACTGCTCATAAAAAGTTTTAAGTAAGGAATTCTTGCAAACCGATTGGTGTGATGGTGAACCCAGGCGCAGGATGTCGCATGCAACGTTGCCCCAGTGTGTCGCTACTTGAGCCTGTCTGGGCTAGGTGTACAGTGTCTTCTGAACGGTGTTTTGTATAGAAGTGGATCTTGTGTCATCTTTGCTAATGTATCTCTTTGCTCTTTCCATCTACTTGTAATATTTTTGTATCGACTAGTTATGCTTTCATTTTAGTCCTTTCATTTTTTTTGTATGGGCTTTTCTGCCAGCCTGCTTCAGTCAAGCATAACATACCTTGATTTCTGTCCTTCTAATTGTGCATAGTATGCAATACTGATTTTCAGAAGTATACGCAAATTCAAATTTTACATGGCTAATTTGAGGGGGAATAGTTTATAACTATAAAAATAGTTTATAATTATTTTTTAGCCCAGGGAGATAATTTCCCAGAGCATACTGTGGAAAAAGGTATTTTATATACTGTACCTTATCCAAAGAGCCTGTCTTAAAACTGCAGTTATCTTCAACATAAAGAGTATGATTTGCTGGAGAACAGCATATGGTTTGGGGCTGGTGTGTAGCATCACCAGTGCCAGTGAGATTTAGAGTAACTGCCTCTATTCTAAGGTCTCATCAATAGTAAATCACCTTTAGAATACAGTCACTAAAGAAAAGAATAACTTCTAAAATAGAAAAATTTCAGCATTCTTAGCTAGTTTTACAAATTTATGAATTACTGCGTTTTAATTGGATATCCCTTTTAAATATATATTAAAAACTGAAAGGATGTAGAACATGTAACAACTTACATTACATTTTCAGGTTTATGATTTTAACTATGTATCATTAAGTCCACAATAAGATAGTTCTTGACACATACATCCGCATAAAATGTTCAGTTTAAGTGTGTGTTGCTAGTTACAATTGTTCGGTGTCCCTTTTTCTTGTGATTCATAAAATAAATGTAACACAGAAAGAGGATAGCTGTTGTGGAAAGTTGTTACTACAAAATATGGAAAACATGACATCTAACTGTATGTTAAAACAAAAATAACCTTCAATAGCTGTTCTAAGTTAGGCAGAGCTTAACATCTAAACAGACATGCTTCAAGTTATTATTTGAAAAATTATTCAGCTGAGGTGCAGTTCATCCATTCACATCTTTTAGTTGGAAGACTGGCTCTTCTGAAGCCAGTGACAAAACTGCCAGCGACTTTAGTGGCATCAGGAGCCAATCAATGTACTCCAGCATACCCGAGCTCCATTTTCATCCAAGAAAAGATACACTGTTGTAGGTCTGTTTCATATACTATGAATTTATCGTTGTCCTGGGCTGGCCAAAATGATTGTTGGGTGGTATGGAATACAGGGTTACATAGCCATCATTTTCACGCTATGCTATTAAAAGTAGGGAAAGATTGTTGTTGCTGGAGGGGAATTTACAGAAAGAAATGCTTTAAAACTTCGGTCCTGCGTGGAACTGACGGTTTAATATTTTTAGTATATTCTAAGCAGTCTTTAAAAACTTGTTTTGATATCTGAATAACTACATTAGTAACTTTTTTTTCATTTTGTATTATTAGATCGCACTTTTGTATGTGAAAGTAAATAACCATTTCACAAATATAAGTGTAATGTGATATCGCTGAGGTTCAGTGAATTACAACAGAGCTCTGCTTTTCCCTATTGCAGATAAGACACGAGCAGTTCAGTGCTTTTCAGATTACTGAACACTTAATGAATTTCAAGATGAGATTATTCAGTTCATAGCTAGATAGTTTGAAGGTATGCTTTCTTCAAACATGACAGCTCTTCATTAAAAGCTGCATGTATAATTTCAATTTTCATAGCATCGTCTTAAGTTTCTTATGGGCAAAAGCAAAACCTTATTCTAAAAATGTTCAATTTAGCTACAAAAGTTAAAAGTGATTAAAAACGTGAGGAAATCTGAAGATAACAGCTAAAGTTCTTTGTTTATTCAGTACTGCTACTAACTTAACCAAAATTCCATGAATATTTGGAGCATGTTTGTTTTGTTTTAAGTTTAGTTTTTCAAGGCGGACACTGAAATTTCAACTGAACTAAGAGATGGGAAAAGGAGAAGTACGCTTTTTATATGTTTTTATACTGTATCAACAGTAAGTGATAATGATTTGTAGTGTTATTTTTTTGTGGTACAGAATTATTTCACAAAACGTGGAAATGGATTTACGCATTCATCCAGTCAAAAATCCATTGTACTAGTCTTAGTTTAGCAGAGTTGAAAATAGATAGTTTGAAAGACTGTCATCTTCCTTTAATAGGATCTTACTATAACGTATACAAAATACATTAGGATAAACAGACTTTAAAATGTGAATTTTAAAAGTCCTTCGGAAAAAGGATATAAGCAAGCAGGTGGCTTAAAAAAATTCTGCCTGTCTCTACTAACCTCTTAGTGATGTTTCTTCTAGCTCATACAGACTTCTTTTCAACCCACTGAGTGAATAATAAAGGACTTTCCCCCTTCCTGTTCCCCTGTCAGCAGGGTTGGTTGAACTGTAAAGCTTGCAAAACATTGTAAATACACAGTATCAGGCAGGCTCAGGCAGTGGTATGATTGCAGTACAAGAAAATGGATTCCATTTTATAAATTTGTATAATTCTGCCATTGAAATGCTTTCCAAACAGTATTCCTTATTTTTATTTTGGAAGTCTAATGCTGACTTTCCGGGACTCAGTTTAGTTGCTACGGCCTCTGACTATTTTTATTCTACTTCCTAAGAAACATGGATGTCGACAGAAGCCTTTTTCCAATCCACACATTGTCTGGAAAATCTTACATACTACATAAAAGTTAATCTACTTACCTGAAGACCCAACTTCTTCCTGAAGTATCTTGGATCTCTTCCAGCATCAGCAAAGAAAGGTTGTCGTTTGGAACTATCATATACAGGAGCATTGTAGAAAAAATAACTCGGTGTTTAAATTTAAACTTCATTGTTACGTGTTTAGTTATTGACCCATGTATCTGTGAAGAGAAGTGCATTTCTTCCTTCCTCTCTCTTCCTCTCCCTCCCCACCAAGGGAGGTCTGGTCCTCCTGCTACTTTTCTTCCTCTTTCCTGCTCCCCCATTAAAAATAGAGCTCCTCCACATTATCATTTTCCTGAGCAGCCCAGCCCCGGTGCACTCGGTCACAAGATTCGCCTTCCACTCTTGCCAGCATCCCTACAGATTTCTTTGTCCTAGATAGCACTTTCCCAGTGAGACACCAGATGACTTTAAGGAGATTAGACAAGGGTGACCAGGTCTGTGAGAAGGAAGTGGGACATGTCTGGGCTCTCTTTGTGTGGGAATCCTCTTGGTAGGCAGAAACTCTCTCCTTCCACTATGTTATCACCTGTGGGAGAATCCAGCAAAACTCTTTGAATAGGGATAGCAGGCTTTTGCTTGCAGCAGAAGTTTTCTTTTTGACTTGAATTAGGATCCAGATGAGTTTTTAGTCATCCGGAGATTTTATCAACATTATCTCCGTTGTAAATCATCAATGGAGTTTGAAGAAAAGAAAGCAAATACAGCAATATTTCTGAGAAAGCCCACCTACAAGGACTCTGCTATCCGTCAAAAAGTCTGTGGCCTTCTGAACAGAGTAGATTGGTGGTGAAGGGAATCAACATGTCTTGTGGGTATTGATCTGGTTACTCCATTGCCCCTATGCCCTACAGATGATTAGTTTAAAGGTTCAGCAAGACGGTAACAATTTCAGAACTCGGCAATATTTTACATTATCCTTTTGTCAGCTCAGTTATGGTAGTGAGCATTAGGCTGGGTGTGTGGAAGGTCCTATAAGATGTATAGATCTTCCCTTCTCCTGATTAATGTGCATTTTTTTATAAAGAAAAAAAAACAACAAACCTCTATTTTAGAAATGTGACAGTTAGGAAAACTGTCCAGCTTGTTTTGAAATGCTTTGGAAAACTTTTGACTTAACCCCAAATTATGTACTACCATTGTTGAGATTGGTATAATCTTTTTGTTAATACAGATGGAAAACTCAGATTCAAAATAATATTCTAAAAATTAACTCTGAAGTGATTACTGATATCCTAAAATAGTAATAAATGATGATTCTTACTGAAGTATCTCAAAATTTCCGAGACGACAGTAGGGTTTTTTCCTAAATTGTATATGGGGAAACTGAGCCACCAGAGGTCACAGAGAATAGTTGGCAGAGCCAGAAATAGAGCTCAGGCTTTTCCACTTTCAGCTCAGTGTTCTTGTCACTGGATACCACCAGATGGTCTCCAGATTATTCAGTAAATAAGCCTCTGCATCCTCCATAAATACTCCGCCAAAGCCAACTGGCTGTGTCTCACGCTTGCTAGTTCCCAGTCTGTGAGAGTGGCTGACTTGGCAGGTAATGCTGTAGCTGGCCCCATTGAGCAATCCTCTATTCTGCAGGTTCACTAGTTTTACCAGGCAGAACAATCTCTTCTCTACCACTGTTTTTAGCAATTCTTCTCTGCATCATAAGGAACTTTTTTTAATTGTAAAACTCTTCTGTGTATGCTTGAGGCAATCTGATTTAAAGAAAAAAAACTCTCTTCTGATAACTGCCTGCAGATGTCTGAAAAGTGTCTAAAGAAATATTTTATCTGCTTTTAAAATCTGGATGACTTGTTACTGTCTGTGTGCCTTGAAATTCAGAGGGTAGAAATATATATGTACATGCATTTGTGTCTGTGTGTCTGTGTGAGTAGCATAAATACCAGATGGGAGAGGAGGTTCATGACTACAAAACAAACTGTGTTCTAGTCTCTCTTAATTCACTTCTTCACTTCCTAGTTCATAGGCCTTTTGCTTCTATTTATTCTGTGAGGGTTTTCATGGCTCTTCAGTTCTTCAGGATTTTGCCTATACCGTAATATCTGCCTTATATAGATGTGTCTGAACTAATTCTTACGTGTCTGGTATTCTTCTGTTGGGGAGTTTAGTAGCATAAATCTAAATGCTGGCCAGCATTTAGAACTGAGGCAGCTTTCCTCAGTTCACAGTGCTACCATAGTTGTGCTGCCAGCATTTTTCAAAAACTCAGCTTCTTCCAAACTAGATGGTTAGCTACAGGAGCCGAATTCACTGCAGGAGCTGCAGGGTGGATGAACCAGCTGACTGGAATGAGCATTTAACTGGTATTCTCCAAAACTGGGCGAAGCAGTTGCTCAGCTGGAGGCAGGACTGCCATTCACAAGGACCTTGGCACAATCTGCAGTGCTGGGCTGCCAGAAACCTCAAAGAGTTCAACAAAGAGAAGTGCTGTGTCCTGCACCTGGGACAAAACAACCTTGAGCATCAGTACGGACAGGGGACCAGCTGGCCAAGTAGCAGCTCCGCCGAAAATTATCTTGGGGGTCTGGTGGAGACATTAAACGTGAGTCAGCAGTGTCTTGTGCATGCTGAGTTGCATTAGGAAGAGTATCAACTGGTCAGGAGGATTATTCCCCTCTACACAGCACTCATGAGGCCGCGTCTAGGGCATCTGTCCAGTTCTGTTCCCATCCAGAAACGTCAGAAAACTGCAGCGAGTCCATTGGAGGAACCACTAACAAGGTTAGGGGGGTGAAGCACATGGCACGTGAGGAGAGGCTGAGCAAAATGATCTTCTTTAGCCTGAAAAAGAGAAGGCTAAGGCAGGATTTAATAACAGTAAGCCCCCACCTAAAGGAGGAGGGGAGTTACAGAAACAGAGCCAGACCCCTCTCAGAGGTGCACAGTGATGAGACAAGAGATAACAGACACAACCTGCAACAAGGGAAGGTTGTATTAGACATTAAGAAAAGAAAATCACAGTGGCCAGGCATGAGCAGGTTGCCCAGAAAGGCTGTGGCATCCCCTGCCGTGGAGACTTTCAAAACTCAGCTGGACAAGACCCTGAGCATCCCGCTGTAAATGCGATGTCAGCCCTGCTTTGAGCAGGAGGTTGGACTGGACGATCCATGCCTGTACCTTTGCATGCCAGAGACTTGCTTCCTTGCAGGGTGACAGGCTTTGGTGTACCTGTAAGCAGTGAGATTGATCAACATCTTTCTTGCAAAGAAAATACAGCCATGTATAATGCATATAACAGAACCAAGAATTCTAAAGCAATAAGCAGCCTGCATATATTTTTTGTTCTCACCTAAACTTACAGTTTTCTACAACTTGAACAACTCGTAGATGGAGTTTGTACTCTTAGTTTATAAATGTTCTTGAACCTGGGCAACAGAGAAAGAGCGCCTTGTGAAACAACATTCGTGCTATAGAGGTTGAATAATCATCAAAAAGCACATAGATTAGCAGCTGAAGAACTTTTGTAACTCAGCTGTGTGGATCCCAGTTGTCCAAGAGTCAAATAAACCTGTGAAGAAGTGGCCAGGGTGGTGATGGTGTAAGATGATACCAGAAAGCTAAGTTTTTAATTAGTGTCAGAGTTGCTCCTCTGTTTCAGGTAGGTTAGTTGAAACTATTTTCCATTGCAAACGCATTTCCTCTATCCTCCCCACCATTGTTTAGTTGTTGGCCACCATCCTTCACAACCTGAAGACAGCTCACCAAGAAGTAAGATGCACAGTCTTACAGGGCCAGAACAATAGAGAAATTACATGCCACAGAAATTAGAGGTCTCTCTGCAAGGGACAGTGCATTTAAAGAGGTAGCATGTAGAGGTAAAAGTCAGAATTGGGCAATATGACATTAAACTGTCTGCTTGGACAGTTTCCTCGTTGGCGGGGTCTTTCCTGTGACCTGTCACTTCTGCTGCAGCTTTTCTGGGAATTCTCAGTGTTCTCTGTTGGTCAGTGTTGTCCGTGGCTGCCTTATTTGTCTGTCTACAATAGAGGAAAAGAGCTGAGCAACTCTGCTGTGAGTTCTCCCATCTCCACAGGCTTTAACTGAAAATTAGAAGATAGGGTGATTTATCTGCCTTTGTCTGTCAGCTTCAGAGTTCTTTGGTTTAAAAGTAAGTCATGAGATGGAGGTCAGCTGCCTTTTCATGCGAATCAATGTCATGGTTTCAACTTAATAATTTTGGTACTGTGGAAATTGTTGTTCATTTGTTGCAGTATGTTCTCAAGTTTCTCTGCCTGACCTCTAGGTGCCCCAAAAAGTATATGAAAACTGAAAGGTAGAGGAGAAGGGAGAGAGATGTTTATTGTAAACTCTACTAGGATTTTCAGATTTTACCAGTGTTGGTTATACAGGTCTAAAGTTTCACTTTTAAAAATTCTCAGTAATTGAGTCCACTTAAAATGTGAGGACAGCAAGGAATTATGAAACCAAATCAATTGTTTCGTGCAGTATAATATTTCTTTGTAAGAACAGACACGTATCACCGTGCTTTGTGATTATTTTATGTACTAAACCCGTAGGAACCAGAAGTAGGGATTTCCTATCACTGCTATCAAAACTGACTTTGGAATCTGCCAAGTGTGTTGACATTGGAAAATGTAGACTCACAGAAACAGGGAGAATATGTTTGTGGAATGCTGTCAAGGTTGCTAGCCTTAAAAGTAGACATTTTGATGCACCGTACGCACACCCACCTGACAAACCATATTGTCCCCTTGCTCTTTCCGTTGCTTTCTAGTGGCGGAATTGCAGTGTGATTAAAGAGTTATTCTGAACTTTTGGAGAAGATGATTATTCTACATGAGGGGAGGAAAATAAAACCCTCATCCACTTAGAAGAATGTGGCAGAGCAAAGTGTTTACACAGGCTTATGTCATGCTCAGCTGTACACTAAAACAGCTGCTTGCTCTAATTTAAGACTAAGAACATTGACAGTGTCCACTGAAAACACTGGACCTATTGTGTTAGCAGTGCAGATAATCAATAGTTGGCATCTAAGCTAGTGCTTTCTTTTCTTTCTTTTTTCTTTTCCTTTTTTTCCTTTTTTTTTTATTTTATTGTAGGGCCTCTCCATGATCTTAGTTGCAGAGCCTTGAGCAGTTCCCATTTTCATGCTTTTACACACATATGCACATGCATGCCCTATTTGCCTTTCTTTTCACTGTTCCCAAACATTTTGAACCTGAGGCTGTAAAAGAAGATGAGACCCTAACCTCATTGGTTTCTTCCTACAACGTCTAATGGATTAAAAAAATTTAAGGATTCTAAATTGTAACCTTCAGCTTCAAGTATCCTTTGCTTTAAGCACAGATTTTTTGTTTTAGTGATTCACCACTTAAAGTTAGTTTGAGGTTTTATTTCTAGAGAAAAGTTAGGAGTGTAGTTAGGAGCTATTTTCTCCAGCTACTGAAATCCTATGCCTGATTTTAAGGGGTCAGGAGCTATGCCCTTTTTTGTGCCTTGTTCTGTTTGGCAGTTGAGGCCTCTGCAAAGTACACAGGCTGACTTGAAGGGAAACCCTTCTTTGAAAATGCTGAGTTTGCAGAACTTTTGAGCAGAGGGCAAGAAGCTCAAAGTGTTGTTTGTGAGAGAGGTTTTGTCAGCAAGATCTCCTGAATCTGCTTCTTCACATAGATCTGTCACGTTCATAAAAGGACATTTGCTTCTTTTCCCTGAAGGTAAAAGAGATAATATGAAGTTCTACACATAGTGTTGTCTTTATTATTGATCTCCAAAAGACTATTTATCTGAAAGAATCGTTGCACACTGCATGTGAAAACAAAAAACTGAGGGATTCCACTGACCAGATTTCAATGAACAAGGACACCCCATCCAAAAGTATTAACTCATCATGAGAAACTGGATTCTCATCAGACTGAAGACCAAACTAATTTCCACATCTTTCTATCTCATTTAAAAAAATAATAATAATATTTTTTAAAACCCTCTTAGAAGTACTTTCCTTTCTCTGTGGGAAGGCAGCAGTGGGATGATACCAAAAGTCGTACAAACTTGAAGGACCAGACAGCCTAAAAAAGAAGTCCCGCTTCCCTCATCCCTTTGAAAGACCTCCCTGGTTTATGGGTTAGTGGAAAAAAAGCTGGAGTGAGGGTAGATCTCCAGGGTTCACCAGCCAAGATGATCCCGGGTTCTCATTCCAACACCAAAATCACGTTTTTATTTCTGGAGAAGTTCAAGCAACAAGGGAAACCAATCTTTTTCACTCCTGCACATGTAGAAAAAGTAATAAGGAAAACAGATAAATGACACCAAATACACTAGTATACTAGTTTTCAGTTCTCTCAAACTATGCAGCTCTAATTGATATGTATGACTGTTCAGAGACAGAGGTGAACAACTGTAATTTAAACCCTTAGGTAGAGAAGTCTATGGACAGGACATGGACAGAAAGATACTTTTATTAGCAGTATTGATCATAAGCATATAAAATTTTTAAGCCATTGTAGCGTATTATATGTTACCTTTAAGGAAAAAAAAAAAAAAAGAGGTACAAAATCTCTCTAGATGTTGTGATTTAACCTCAGCTGGCAACTAAGCACCACATAGCCGCTTGCTCATTCTTCCCCAGTGGGATGGGGGAGAGAATCAGAAGGGTAAAAGTGAGAAGATTCATGGGTTGAGATAAAGACAGTTAATAGGGAAAGCAAAAGCTGCGCACACAAGCAAAGCAAAACAAGGAATTCATTCACTGCTTCCCACCGGCAGGCAGGTGTTCAGCATTTCTAGGAAAGCAGGGCTCCATCACGTGGAGTGGTGACTTGGGAAGACAAACACCATCACTCTGAACGTCCCCCTTCCTTGTTCTTCCCCCACCTTTATATTCCGAGCATGACGTCAAACGGTATGGAATGCTCTGTTGGCCAGGTGGGTCAGCTGTCCTGTCTATGCTCCCTCCCAGCTTCTTGTGCACCTGGCAGAGCATGGGAAGCTGAAAAGTCCTTGACTAGCAGGGTTCTTAGCGACAACTAAAAACATCAGTGTGTTATCAACATTATTCTCATACTAAATCCAAAACACAGCACTAGGAAGAAATTTAATTCTGTCTGAGCCGGAATGAGGGCAGTATCCACCCCTTACTTTATACCATCTACATCATGCCTAAATCTCACATTTTCCAATACATTCCAATTAATCATCGCCACTTTTCTTGTCTTTAGATATATACACACAGATACTGTTCCTTTAGTCTGTGGGCCATCCCTCTAAAATGTCCACTGAGTTCATTTAGTCCATGACTTTGGGCTCTATCTGTTACAGTGGTCACTCAGGTCAGGAGAGGTGATGTGTTGTGCGGAGTTATTGGGCACCAAAGCCGGTTCAAGTCGGGTCACTGCTGCACTTGCACTGCTTCTTGTAAGGCTTCTCCTCCGTTGGTTCAGGTGGTTCTTGCTGTAGTAATTCCTATAACATGCAACTTAAATCATGGGTTACAACATTTTAAAGGTGTCTCCATTACAATCTCCACCCCTGGTCCCTTTCGGCCTGGTTATAGGGTTTAACATTGCAATGAACTCCTCCCCTTGCTCCTAGCCTGGCTAGCAACAAGGGGTTCCTGCTATAGTAATTCCCATAACATGCAACTCAAGTCCCACGTTACAACAATTTAAAGGTATTTCCATTACAATCTCCACCCCTGGTCCCTTTGGACCAGACCATAGGTTTAACATTGCAATGAACTCCTCCCCTTGCCCCTGCTCCAGCTTGGACTTATCCACAGACTGCAGTCCCTTAGGGGTGTACCTGCCCCAAGTGGAGCCTTATCTATGAGCCACAGCCTCTCCAGGGGTGTACCTGCTGCGGCACAGACTTATCCACAGCAACAGCCGCTTTGAGGTGCGCTGGCTCCAGCACCGCCTTACTCACAGCCACAGTACCTTCAAAGTAAACCTGCTCCAACATGGCCTTACCCATGGCTGCAATCTCTCCAGGGGTGTACTTACCCTGCCATGGGCTTATCCATGGCCACACGCTTTGAGGTGCTCCAGCATGACCTCATGCACAGCCACTGACACTTCAGGGTGTACCTGCTGCAGCATGGACTTATCCACAGCCACAGATGCTTCGAGGTGTACCTTCTCCAGCGTGGACAGAGCAAAAGAAACTTAGCTGGTGCTCTCATTTTTGCATAGTAGGCTTGTTGCACAAGATGCCCTCAAAGTGTTTTGGGATTTTCTGATTCCTCTAAAGTTTTTGTAGAATGAGTGGTGTTTTGGGTTTTTTTTCTGTTGGGCATCACTTTTTGCCTAAGTTATTTTACTTTCCAGAAGCTAAGGTAGGTGGAAGAAGTTCCAGTTGATGGAGATTATTTGTACAGCAAATGCAAACAAAGTCTTCAGAAAAAATGAAGACCATAAGGTTAATAGATACTTAAGAATATATTAAAAGTTTAGAAGAATGCCTAAAGTGATCTATATTTCTACCTCTTGTTCTCAGAGGTATTTGAAATAACAAAAGCAGTGACAGTAAAAACAGTCTTTCTAGTGTCACTCAAAGGGGCAGCCTTCAGTTCAATACATAACTGTGAACAGTCTAATAACTACAAACTGTCCCATTTGGAAGCCCCTGAATCATTTTTCAGAGAGAAGGAAAACTCAGAGGTTACATGGAGTGGTTACTATTCTCCCATATAAAATTCTCTCTTTCTCCCAATCTTACCTTCTCCAGCCCTGTCATACATAGCCTATTAAAATCAAATGTTCATTTTCTTACGGAAACATTTTCTCCTAGAGACATAAAAGAAGAGTTCACGGAATTTGAGGGAAGGTGTGGGGCTTTTTCCTTTTCCAAGGTTTTTTATCTCAAAAAAGAAAACAGAAACAAAGGATTTAGAATAGAAATAAAGGAACTCTCACCTGGAAGGACACACTTTTCTCCTGGGTTGATGTGCAAAAAATGTTTTTCAGAGGCAATTTATTTCTAATTCAAGATCTGTGTAACAGTTTATTTAAAGAGATGAAAATGGGGATCAAAGACCCCAAACTGAGAAAAAGATGATGATGAAGAGCATCATGATTTAGATTTAAAGAAGTACTTTTTTTAAATTGTCAAGTTGTTGAGCAGAATCAAACAAGGCTGTACGATTTAGAGGGAGGACAAAACAACCTAAGTAGTACTTAGTCTAGCTGCTACTGGTTTTGGAAGAAATTAAGCTATTTGCAAAAACCTATAAGAAATTACCAAAAGTATCTAAAGACAAACAATCATACATAAGAAAGAGTAGTTCAGCAATACTTTGCCAGACAGGGCTGCAGCAGCGTTCAGGAGGGTCTCTCTGCAGAACTGCTCCAGTCAGAGTGAATGCTGGTGCACAAGTTAAATGTGGTATCTGCCTGAAGTTAAATGGTTGGTAAGCAAACCTTGAGTTTATCTGAATGTGTTCAGGATGCCCCCTACTACAGGATGTAATCTGAACTGGATGAAGAGGGACTACAACAATTTTTTTATTGCACTGGGAGAGGAATTTCCTATTCTAAAACCAAAAGTGTTCAACAGTGGGACCATCTAGAGACTCTATCTAGTGGAAAGACAGGTGCCCATGAAGGCGGAAAATCGGTTCCCAGATGCTTTTAGAAAGCATAGGAAAACTGACAGCAGAATCTAAAATAAAGTTCTTAAAAAAATTTCATTGCTGTCGGGTCATATGTGCACCTCATGAGACTCTGTTGCTTAGATAAAACTTAAAAGAACTAGTGATCGCCTACAACTGAACACAATGGAGAAAATTTTAAATATCTAAGACCGTTATTACTTTAGCAATTGGGAAAAAGAAAAGGAATTTCTTGCCTGTGCCCAATCATAAGAAAATATATAAGGATCAGAGACAACAGTCACTGAAAACTTAGAATGTTTCTGTTTGTTTACTTTTGCATGTTTGTATTTCATTTTAAGTTTATAGGACCTTAGTATTTAAAGTCCAGAAACAGTAATCAGACTATCAGTATGAACTGTTGGGAAAAGAAACTCCACCTCTAATATATGCATTTTTAAAAAATCATATCCCTCCATATACGAAGTAAGTGCAAGTTAAAATGGGTTGATGATCATTTAATGAAAAGTATTGACTGTAGTAGTTTATTATGTTTATCCTTAAGATAAACTTCCATTTATTATGAGGGATAAACATAGATGTATTTTTTAACTCTTATAGACACTATGACAAATGAAGATGTATAATGATGTAAAGATGCATGAAGTAAAAAAATCTGCAGCTACGTGGCAGTACATTTGTACATAATAGCACAACAAAAACAGGATTATCCCGTGAAGTTTCCACTTACTTCTGTGAGATGATTACTAAGTGTAAAAAAAACAAGAGACGTTTCCAGCTTTAGATCTCAAAGCTCCAGAAGGGAGCAGATCAGGCAGGAGCCAGTGGATCAGAATGGATCAGACAGCATCTATGCAAAGTACAGAGCAGATTCCTGCAGAGACCAAAACCTGCAAAATGCTCAGGGATCCTCCAAACAAAGGAGACCGACTGGTTCTTTAAGGGAAATGCCCTTCCAGTTTGAACCATTTGCTGTTATTCACTGGTGCTGGCATCCGGACAGAGTATCCCTCCCTCATACATTCCTTTCTCACTAGATATATAATTATTCCTTTACATGTTGTCATAGTTTTAAGCTCCTGACTCAGATTTCTTAAATACCATCTAAGACAACTATGTATTCCTTTCTCAGAAATGAGGGTCAAGGATAGCCTGGAAGGGGACACAGTTGTTCTCCACTCTGACCTCTTTTTCCCCATGGCTTGCTGCTCTGTGCTCAAGCAGAGAGAGATTCTCTTCAAGAGGAGGTTTTCTAAAGATCTTTTAAGATACAAATTTCTGTTAATAAAAAGTTATGTCTTTTGGACTTCAGTGGCCCTTTGCATCTGTCCCACTATGACTGTGGAGTCAGATGGTCACTTCCTTTGATCCAGAATGACACAGTTGGTCCCCAGCTGCATCGGTAAGAGTCGCTTCATTCATGCCTACTGTCACAGCACTTTCAGGCTTTGTGAGACTTGAGAGCAAGCTGTTACCAAGTCAAACCTTTTTACCTCATCTCTGCCATTGCATAATCTAGACCGTTGTGGGCAACCCTAATATAGCGAAAGTGGTTAAGGAGGAGTGTCCCCCATTCAGCTGTGCAAGCAGATGGTGCTGTGGTAGAAGTGGCGCTCTCAGCAAGAGATCTAATCAATAACCTACATCTTGCGAACCAGCCACGCAGGGATGCAACAGTATCCTCATAGATAGTCATAAGATAAGCATATCGATAATAGACACAATATTCATGTTGCTGTGTTGTCTGATACAGACCTCTCTGCAGACACAGAAGGTGCAAGTTTTCTCAGTTTTCACTCAGACTGGAGAGACAGTTGATCTGGTTCTTATGAATTCCTGACAGAATAGGGGCAAAGTCTTTTATATGCCTTTTCTTGCCTTTTTTTTTATTTATCAGAGAGCAAGGAAGAGAAAATAGTTCAAAGAAATAGTAATTGTACAAACATAACCAAAACAAAAATTTCCTGACATACTTCAGTTATCCTAAGGAATTAACCAAATTTAATTGCTGGACAATCTGATTATTTTTTTTTCAAATTGTTCTATGCCAGCCCTCTTTTCTTTTCTGATTTTTATGGCAGATATATTTGTATTTTGGGCTCAATCTTGAACTGTAGAGTTTGAAATTGTGCACCTATGGCATGTCACAGACTCACAGAGTGGTTGGGGTTGGAAGGCACCTCTGGAGGTCTTCTGGTCCAGCTGCTCTGCTCAAGCAGGGCCGCCCAGGGCCAGTTTCCCAGCACCATATCCAGGCAGCTTCTGAATATCTCCGAGGATGGAAACTCCACAGCTTCCCTGGGCAACCTGTGCCAGTGCTTGGTCACCCTCCCAGGAAAAAAGTGTTTCCTGATGTTCAGAGGGAACCTCCTGTATTTCAGGTTGTGCCCGTTGCCTCCAGCCCTGTCACTGGACACCACTGAAAAGAGCCTGGCTCGGTCCTCTTTGCACCCTCACTTCAGGTATTTATATGTACTCATGAGATCCCCCCTGAGCCTTCTCTTCTCCAGGCTGAACAGCCCCATCCCTGTCAGCCTCTCCTCATAGGAGAGATGCTCCAGTCCCTTCATCATCTTTGTGGCGTTTTTGTTAGAGTCTCTCCAGTATGTCCATCTCTCTCTTGTACTGGCGAGCCCAGAACTGGACCCAGCACTCCAGCTGTGGCCTCACCAGTGCTGAGCAGAGGGGAAGGATCACCTCCCTTGACCTGCTGGCAACGCTCCTCCTAATGCAGCCCAGGATACCGTTTGCCTTCTTTGCAGCCAGGGCACATCGCTGCCTTGTGTCATTGCTGGTATTCATTTAGAAACCTGTTGCTTTTTTCTCTAAGCTTGCTTCAGAGTAAAATAATCTGTCTTAAGTTGGGTTTTTGGCTATTGGGAGATGAAGTTTTGCATGCTTTTCAAGATTATTAGTCTGTCTTTGAGGCACTGTTTCAAATTTATTCGCAATTTATGTATGTACAGTTCTTTTGATCACTAAAATGGAATGTGAAGTCCTTTTCAAGATCATGAGACTTAACGTTAACATACCATTGCTTAAAAGCCAGTTAGTATCTGTTCCCTACCTAGAAAAAGGAACTATTTACTTCCCTCTTTCAAGTGATATTTTCTATACTTGCAGTCTGTCCCTGTACAGGAAAGAGAAGCTGGGCTTGCTGGGTTTTCTTACAGAGGTTTTCATGAATTAGTGTAGTTTAATTAAGAATTCATTAGAAGTCTGTAAGAAGAGTTTTGATGATTTTGAAAGACCATTTCTTATTGTTCTGTATTAATGCTAACATTTTGAAAATGGGCATCTGCTTCCTTATGGTTATTTTTTATTTTCATTGATGTATGCCCTTTTTTTTGAGCTAGGATTATGAATGAAGTGGAACAAATAGTATCTAAATAGATTAATTATGACAGAAGCTGTTACATTAGAAATTGTACTTTTATTTTGAAAGGCAAATGCTGTTACTTTAGAAATTGTACGTTTATTTTGAAAGGCACAATCACATGGAAAAACACAGCAAGTATAAAACTGCATCAGTTTTTTGATTTTATATTCTTTTCCGCTATCTTCTATAGGTCTTTATTACTAAAAATTCACTGACTGTGGGCCCATATGTCTGTGACATGTACATGATAAAGGGGCTACCGTTGTGGCAAAAGGTATTCTAGTCAAGTCTTCAAACAGGAATTAGGCAAGATTGAGTTGGAGTCATGACTGCTAGGAGTGTGCAATCACCTAGGTGTTGAGCAGAGGTTTTGGTAGCATTTCTCATTAGGAGGTCTGTGATCATTCGCTGGAGCCCATCTCATGGACACAGGTCTGATTTTGTGCCTTCCAGCTTCCAGATTCAAGAGTTCACCACTGGCATTTGTAGTGTGAGGCAAACGGAGTCTCTGTACTCACAATTTGTCTAGAAGTTGGCTAGCCAGTTTTGTCATCTGTAACTTCAAAAGCATGACATTGTGCTTGATTTGGGAAGGTTGCTTCATTGATTTTTCCTTCAAGTAAAGGTAGACTTCTTTAGAAATGGTTACAAATTAAGTTTCAAGAGTGTTACACAGTTTTTCATTTTGGTTTCCATTTCTCCTGGACAGAACCGTTTATGTTAGGCTTTGAAAATGAACAGCTGAGAATTTCAGTTGTTTGTGTACACCTGAAATAGATTATTTCAGTTGTTTTATGGTGTCAAATAAGAGTAAATATCCAACATTCATTTTGATTGTGGAAAAGTTTGCTTTGGTGGTTTGCATGGGCACAGTTTCTACTGATTTTACAATTTTTACTGATCATTTACTGTTTCAGCAACAATTTAAATCTTACATTTTTTTCCTTTTTTTTTTTAAATGCTGTTTCAATTTCAGTTTAATTAAGTAGTGGAAACCTTTGTATTCTTTTTCATTAAAATGGAAACTCTTTTCATTCTCTTTGTTTTCATTCTCTTTGTTGCAACATTAACGGCAGATCCTAAGCACAGGTATGGTGTAATCAACTATGAAGCTATTTCAGAAACTAAGCCTCAGGAGTATTATGCCGTGACAGTTTGCAAAAGAAAATATTAAGATTTGAGCATAAACTTTTGCAAGTTTAACTTTCCTGGGAGGTGGAAAACTTAAGAAAATCATGTTGCTTGTTTAGAATATCCCTTCTCCCCAGAAATCCATGGTGTACGGTGGCTGAAGTGTTCTATAAGATTATTTGAAAATTAGGTGATATATATTCATGTTGATCAAGGAATCTGTGTTAAGGATCTGAAGAAAACATTGTAGGATTAGCAATTACAATAATTATTGTCTTCAGTTTGTTGACTGCAGTTAGATCAGTGGGAGCAAGACCATACATGTACTTTTTTTTGTACTGCATCTTTCAGAACAGATGACGAATGGATGGGAAACAGTTTTTAGAAATACTCTTTGAGTCATTCTGAAATAAATCAAGTCTTTTACGTGTGCGTGTGTGTAGAACTACTGGGCTTTTCCATGGTACTTGTCCAAATTACTTTTCTGTGTTTTCTTAATACAACATGTAAGCTGGTATTTTCTGTGTGGGCAGTGAGCATTTTTTTAAGACTTAGATGTCACTTAGGTGTCCCACTTGTGCTTTGCAGACAATGCATGCTCCAAGAATACTTCATAAAAAGCAGTATGTAACACTGCAGTTGAATAAGGACACTTGAAACCTGAACATGATTTTACTGCAGTAGGCTATTTTAGTAGTAAGGAAACCTTTGTAAGAAAATGTGGCTCTGTGCACATACGTTTGCTTTCAGAAATTTGACCATTGAAGAAACATGGTACTGTCTTGAGAGACAGTCATATGGGACAGTGCAAGACAATGTTTTTCATCTGCCACTATACAGTATTAGAATTTTTTTCTTTTCTATTAAATGAACTATGAGAAGAAATATTTGTATTTAGAGGATTTTTTTCATACAAGTGTGGTGGACAGACTTTATTTTTGTGATAGTGTATTCCATGTTTCTGAATAGTCTGATTTAATATATAATTAAAAAATAATTTTTAAAAGCTATATAATGACAAAGATTTTGGAGATACAAGCTACACTTAACTACTGTAACCTAATTTAACTTAGTTAAAAAGGTTTGCTGCTGAAGGAATCCATTTCCTACGGTAACATCAGAATGCATGTATAATATTCAATCATGAGTTACCAGGGGTTGTGCTTATCCATGTCCATCTTAGCAATAGCATACTAATAAAAAAGTAATACAGTAGTGACTTCCTGTGTTGTTCACTTAAAGCACCAACCAAGTTTCAGGTAACTGCTATGTATTCAGTGTAGATGGGACTGTAGTGTAATGTTTTATCTGTGCGCCAGTCATCGCTAATTTTGAAGTGGTGTTTTGAAATGACCACATTTCCTGCCGTAAGTGGTAGGTTTCATGAGCAGCAAGTGTAGAGAGGGGTTTTTTTTCATGCTTGGAGGTGTCCATTCTTGCCTGCCAGCTACAGTGGCATCTTCACCTGGATCTTCAAAGCAGCAGAAGGATGAATGCCTTAATACAGTCTCAAGGGGTCTTCTGCCAGGTTACGAATGGCATTCTGAAGTCCACAAAAATTTACAGTTAGGTTTTAATCTCAAATATTTACACAGGCCTTTGAGAATGATCAGAAAATACTGCTGACCATATCCAGAATAAACGTTTTATACTGTAAAGTGAGAAAACTGTGATTAGTGGTTCTTTTGTGGATTTTGCTTTACAACAACAAGAAGTATATATATTTTAATGAAGCATTCTAATAATTTAAGCCCCTTACAGTTTATCCTTATTTAAATGTTACAGCATGAAAGCGAACAGCTTGGTCATTCTAAATATATCTTGATTGTTTACTGCAGTGGGGTATCTTCTCCTGTGAGGTTATATTTTGCAGCCATTTCCATAAGAGGAAATCACTGATTTCATATTTAAGTTGTAACACTCCCCATTTCTCTAATGGCACAAATACATCAACATCATAAGGATATGCATTCTTGAAATTACAGTTTATTTGAATCAATAAAATTTCAAAGTTTTTAATAACTTACTGATTTAAATCCTAAATGCATTTGGAGGGGAGGAGGGCATGTTCTAGCAGTCAAGAAATACACAGCTAACTGTTCCGTCAGAACTACAAAATTGATAAATATAATCTCAGCGGTTGTTACAAATACAGCTGCTCATTAATTTTTCAGTGCAGCAGCCTTTCATCTGGAAATGCTGACTCATTGAAACCAAAAGTTTTTAAGAATCCAAGAAAACTTGGAAAAGCGTTTCCTAACAAAACTGGCTAAATGCGCAGCCAGGGAGAGCTTCCAAGGCAGACAGTCGGAGCACTCATCTGGGAAATTTGGATTTCTGCTCTGCCTGGTTCTCAGTCAGAGGGCAAAGTGAGATCTCTCTTTTCCCAGAGGACCGGCAGGACCACCAACTTGCTGGATTTGCAGGAATTCTCTTTCTCTGTTTCCAGTAGTAAGTATAGGATTAACTCTGATGTATGTTGAGATAAAACATACATACTGGTTTTTTAAGCACATGTATCTTAAAAAAACTTCCCTGCTGGAAAAGTGAACAAACACAGCAGCAGTTCATGGTGTTGTGTCATTTTACTGTCCAAACAGAAAATGGAGGTCGCTCTATAAGGAAAAATCATCTAAGTCCATTAAAAACAGACAGTCTCAGCACACTTGAGCTGATGTTGCTAAAATGCCTATCCCCTCAGCACAAAGAGCAATAACCAGGAAATAACAAGGTCAAATACTATGCTCTTCATCCCTCTCACTTGCTAGAAAACACTTTCACCCTCAGCTCGTTTCCTCCCATAATCACAGCCGACACACTACAGCCTTCGGTTTGGAAAGGGTGGGGTCTTGGCTCCCGTGCTGCATGGCTAGATGTTGATGTGTTGTGCTGATTTGTAATCATTTACGTGCTGCATACTTCCATACGTGATTCCATAGTCACAAGTATTACTGTATTAAGTATCATAACAACTTGTAAAGGGCAGGGGAAAAAAGAACTGTCCTGGACTTGGTTCTTACAGAGGAGTTAGAGAATTAAAATAGAAAAAGAGCATCTATGCAGTGATGTAGAATAATTATGATATATTTCTCAGGATATGAGTGTTGGATCTAGGCTATGCTAAGAGAGGATAATACAAAAAAATAAGAGCATTCCTGGTTCTGAATCTTAAGAAAAACATAGCCCTAAGTAAAACTACCACATAAATACATCAAGTAAGTCTCATATGAGAAACTGAATAAAAATAAAGAAGTTATGTTCCATATAAAGAATAGTTTCAAAATTCCTTGACAGTAGAAAAATATTCATTCTTATAAACGGAGTATCTCTTAGGAATTTTGTTGGAATAAATAGATTCCTAAAATGGGGATTCATGTCTTTATTTGACATTTGTCCCAACTCCTCATCAGTCTTTTTGGGCAAAGCCAGAATCAAGTTATAAAAATCAACCTTCTGTTTATCTCTGCAGTTTAATCATTTGCAAATTATTATTCTTACTGATAGCGTTTGTAATAATCTACTTATGTAAGCATGTGTATATTCCACTGTGCATTTTTCCAGTTATGTGTGTGGTTCATTTAGGTTGATTAGGAATTGCAGAAATAAGTCCTGGGTTGAGTATTCTGTGAAAGTTTTACACAATTTTTGCCTTGTCTTTATGCAAGCATATATATAGAAATCAAGATATTGCTTACATTCTTCTCATGTAGTGGTGTAGCTAAACTGAGAAAAATGTGTTTTTTAGCTGCAGCTGAATTTTGATTAATTTTGTATTAAATAGTGCTAACTTTTGAAGTGGTAGGTCAAAAGAGGAAAAATAATTTTATGGTAAATAATTACAGAAAATTTTTTAATTAGTATTTTAAACATGAAATTAAATTTGGCAGTAGGAACAAAACATAATAGATACGTTTCGGTTTTTAGGATTAGCAATACAGATTATTGTGTAAAGTCATTCTCTGTTATTTCTAGTGTTAGAAAATCAAGGATCATTTTTTAATTTGACTGATGATGAGACAAATTGGAAAGCCAATACAAGACTATTCCAGAACCAGTGAAGGAAAACTTCGAGCGACTCTCACCAAAAGTTACATATTGCTTATGAGCTAGGTTTTTTTTCCTTTTGCAATGCATTCTTATCTTCCCTTATTTTTGAAGACATACATCATGCATTGGTTAAGAAGAGAAATGTTAACCTTCAGCTGAAAAAATGCCTGAATCCTGATAATAGCCATTCAAGTGTATTGCTAGACTTCAATAAGAAATCTCTGCAACAGGTTGTCAATAGACTTTTAATTTGTTTTCTTGCTTTACTGATCAATTGGAAATAAGGAAGGAAGGATAATCCTAAATTGTTTCAGTGAAATTGGAAATTACAGTAGGAAGTGTCCATTTAGTCAAAGTCTAAACATACCTTAAAGCCCAATCAATAAAATGGAGATACATTATAATATGTGAGCTAAGGAGAAACCCATAGCGTACGGAGAGCAGAACGCTACAGATACGAAATGTTTGGGTTTGTTAGTTTTTTACAGAGAGCGCTGATGAGAGTCAGAAATGGCAGAAATGCCATGTAGACCTTTCAGTCCCTCTCAACCGGAGTGCTTTCATTAACAGCACTTTTTTCTGCCCCTTGCCCAAAGAAGAATGACAGAGATAGATCCAACACCCTTTTTCATGTTATCAGCCATGCTAATTCCACAGGACCAATGGCACCTATGAGCTCTTTTCCCTTAGTTACTGTAAGGGTGATGCTTAGGGTAGGTGCTGAGGCTGATGCACAGAGCAAAGATTCATTTCCCTGATGAATGTTAGAAATCATGGAATGCTTAATTTTTTTCATTTTATTCTCTCTACTTTAGCTATTGCAAATTTGCTCCTTTCCTTATCAGCAGGAAAACAGAGTTGTGATATACTCTACCAGGTTAATTGGATGTTCATAAAATTGCAAAGGAAGAAGAAAACAAGTTTTCACTGATTGCATTCACTCCAACATATTCTGAGTAGTTTTCACTTGTTTCTTGCTGTTCTTTTGTTTTCTCCTTGACACTTTGCATTGTTAAAATCTGAAATAAACCATTATAACCAATCTTGCACATTTGTTCCCCTCCATTTAAATATGTAATCTGAGTATGTTCCTTAAATTATTTATTTTCTATCCCTTTGTGAAATGTACATCAAAATGCATTGCCTTGGGCTTTGATATTGGGCTCTCATTGTCTTGGCTCAATAGCCATTTCAATCTATTTATAAGTCTACTGTTTTACCAGGTTTTGTTATTTGATTATTTGTCACAGTACTCTTTAAAGTATCTGCTGCAGATTTTAAGTGAGTTGCACACACTGATATGGCTCAAGTGAAATACTTTCCACATTAAAGCTCTTTGTTGATTGGGAAGTCTTTAGGATTTCAGAAGTTGAATGAAGAAAGGAAAGATTTTTGAATGCCAGAAAAAAAAATTAAAAATCACTCTTTTATGTAATACTTTGTTGCAAAATACTGTAAAGTCACAAGACAGCATCAGTCAGGGCATTTTTATGATTGCTAGAGCGTTGGCTGTGATGGTTGTAAATTCTTATCAAGTGAATAAATTAGTTATTAAACTTTTTTCCTTCAAGTTTCAAAAGTTCCTCTTAAGAATGCTTAATTCCCTGTTAGGAATATTTATTTTATTTTTTTCTCCTATTCAGATTATTTTGAATGCTTTCTTTCTCTCCGAACTCTCTCTCCCTTCTCCCTCTCCTCCCAGCTGTATAGCGGAATAGATAACCAACTTAAAAAAAAAAACAAACTCGCAACTATTCCTCATGTTAGAGGAAGCTGCTTTTTATCAGTACATCAAGTAAAATCATGATGAAAACTATTGTCTTGCTTGAGAGCTAGCATGTTAAGGAGAAGGAGTTCCCCACCTGAGAAGAATTCCAGTGATTTTCTGCAGCTTGACTGGAAGGTCAGTCTTTTGCTCAGGCATATACCTACATCTGCACCAGGATCCTCACGATCATTGTGTAATGCAGCCTTCCCATGCAGGGAATTCTTGCCCTGAACTACGGCACTGTGGCAGAGCCCACCTGGTTCTCCACACCTTATGGTAGTACCATTGATTAGTCCATTATGGATTTACTTGTGTTTTCTGCATGGAGAGCACATTGGTCCGCTCCTTGTCTCTCCCTGGTCTTTGGGCATCAGACGGATTGTATCGACATCCCTAGTCCTGAGATGAGCCTGTGGAGCTACAGCAGCTAATACTAGTTAATAGTACGAACCTGCTTGCTCACTGGTACAAAAGATCTGTTAAATAACTACTCGTAGGCTAGATCTCATCCATATCATAGGAGCTTTAGCAATGTGAGAGATATAAAATGTTCTGTAGGTTGAAATACGCCACTGATTTAAACTTCAGTGCTTGCTTAATTGTGGAACCTAAACCTAAAAAACATAAACGCATTCCTGAGGAGCTTTTCAAAAATTTCTCCTTCTCTAAAGGGGGGGAATGTTGCATCTAGTAGAAATTGGAGTACAGTCATGTTCTTTAGGCAATTTCTCAAAGAGGATGCATATGTAGATCTAAGAATATTTTTTCCCAAAACCTGTACTTTAGCTTAACAAAAAAAAAAAGGAAAAAAAAAAGGAAAAACAGACCTGGATAAAACCAGTCATTGTAGTGAGCATGTTCCCATCTCAGGTTCTTCTCTCTTCTGGAAGATTCGCTGAGCTGAAGTCAGATGCTTGTAAGGTTCTTGCTGCTTCTTCTGCTCTCCTTGTTGGTGGCTTCTCCTCCAGAAAGAAAGCAGTCTTTCCCCTTCAGTGCCTACCTTACTTGCTGTTTCTCTTTTTTCTTTGTCACGCATGCTACCCTTTTCCTCAAGTAGCCAGGAGGAAGCTTCTCTTTGCAGCTTCCACCCCTTTTGTCAGGCAAAATCCCCAGTTAAGCAATCTTCCACTCCCTGGGATGTTTCGGTCAGAAAAACTGATTTGTCCTTGGCAGTAGCTATTTAATTTTGTCCTGGTACTTCGCAGTCGAAGTGTTATAATTGTCTTTCATTAGCCTGTTGCCCATAGTTTCAGTGGTTTTGGGAATCTGGCTCAAATATATAAAGTTTAATATAAAAAATATTTCATAGGCAGAACTTGTTTTCCCAAATCATCTCCAAAACCCATTATGGCTACATTTGAAACTTGCTTAGGTAGTTTGTTAGGGTTATTGCATGGAAATTTGTAGGCAAACTCACATTCACTGTGTATTTTATATTTTTTCATAATTTATATGGCTATAACTGCTTTTTAAAATGTGTATCTTAGTCATCTTGGGATACATTCAAATGTTGAGGCCTAGTAACCCAACTGAATGGAGTAACTATGGTTTGGTGACATTCGAAGGATATTTTTAGTAATTTTTATTTAAAATTAACTTTTGTTATTTCTTTTGGCCTCTCAAATATGTTGCTGATTTTTCTATTCCTTGACATATATCTCTGTCTTCCAAATACTCTTGCATCTGCTTGAGGATCCTCTTGTACTCATCTGGAGACAGTGTGACTGTGGTGGGACACCCTGTCAATGTGAAAGTGTCTCCATATTGAAAAGCCAAAGCTTTTGTGTTTTGGTTGGTTGGTTTGTGGGCTGGGGGGGGGGAGTTGTATTGGTTTTGGTTGGTTGGTTGGTTTTGGAAACATATGCATTTTGCAAGCACGATTCAGGGGTTTGTTCGTGACAAGGGACATGGCAGAAATATTCTCAATGCATATCTGTACTGTTCCTGAGTTGCAAAAAATAACATAAAATCCAGCAGTATACTTAACCTACTCATGTTGAGTATGCTAACAGGGACTTGTAATTTCTGTCCAAAGAGTCATCCAGTTGTTCAATCCAAATCACCTCCAGTATTTCCAGTAGTGTGCTGTACTTTTGGCAACATAATTTGCTTATTACAGTCTGTTATTTATGTTAAATACTGAAATAGATGTGGTGTTACAAAAAACATTTTTAAAAAAATCCTAGCAATGATATGGCAAATTCACAGAGTGCATAGTCCAAACTGTTCAGAAAATGAAAAAGTAAGATGGCGCACTGGAACTGATTGCCCGTATAGAATATTTAATAGTTTTCAGCTAACTGGTAGAATAGTTAATAAAATGGATAGCAATACACTGTTTTTTCCTCTTCTCTTTTTACAATTTCTGCAGTGATCCAGATAACACTAAGACTGCTTGTTTTTTAAAATAATTTATAAACAAAAGCCTCAAAGACAGAGAAAATAAAACTCTGGAAGGAAAGGCAAAAGCATGCTATATCTCTTTCAGCAAATAATTACGTTATATGCTGGCAAAGATGCATTGGGACTCCGTTTTATTCTTGCCCTGGGTCTCTGAGTGATTTAAGCAAGATATATAATCCCAGATAAATTTAACTATTCGAAAAGTCAGTGTAATGATTTGATACAGAGCTGTGACATGCTTCAGTTGCTACTGAAGTACTTTGTGACCTGTGCCTAAGAGTCATTTTGGAAGTGCACAGGAGTTTTTCTTGCTGTTTATACTTAGTAAAAGCTATGGAAAAGAGTTGTTTTCCATGGGATATCAGTGTAGAACTTACTATTTAAATAGCTTACTAAAAATAGATATTTTTTTTTTCCATACATCCTAAGAAGTCCAGGTTGTTTTGTAAAGCCAAAGAGAATGGGATCATTTGTCCCATTATTTCGTGCTGGATTTATCTCTGTTAAAGGTTTTGACTCTAAATCAAGTAAAGCAGTCTGTTCATGTGCATCAAGTTGTGATTTCCTTGAACATTGTGAGTGCCCAGACCAAGCCTGGGCACTCCATCCCTGTGGTGTCCCCACCTCTCTCCTACTTCTCACACTGGTCCCAGCTGGGCTCCCACCCCGAGACAGAGCAGGGGGTGAGGGTGTCTGCAGGTTGCTGCCTCTCTCCTGGGGCAGTGGCCCTTGGAAAGGGGGGCAAGCATTTTCAGGGAGCTGCTCCAGATGGGCACTCATCCTGTGAGGGGGGCAGGTGCCTCCAGGGAAAGCCAGGAGTGGCCTCTCCGTCATCCTCTGTCTTGGGCATCCCAATGATTTGGCATGACAGCATGGGAGCCCCAGGTTAGACAAGAGGTGCCCGATTTGTTTTACAAGCCATTAGGGAAAAGTCAGTGCATCCACAAATGAAGTGCATACTTTTGTTCCAAGACTTTTAGGATGTTAGCGCTGACACTAAATACTCTGGCTGTGGAAGAGCAGATTGGATGTTGATATGCAAATAGGTGTGTTAGTCATATGTGTGCTAATTTTAAAAATATGTTTGTTTTATTTCTGTTAGATTTTTATTAAGGTCTGATGAGTAGCAGAATAAGAAAGTCAAGGGAAACATTTTCAGATTGCAACGCTTTGTTTTATCTGTTTACTTAGTGTTTTAACAAAAGGGCTGGAAGATGAATGTGAATACTTCCATGTTTTATGACATGTAATCTAATGATATGGTCATACAGCAGCTGTTTTCTGTGAGGTATGTTAGATAATCTGTAGATTTTCTAACTTAGTTCCTGGAAATTTTATCTTCCATTTTGCTAAGAACATTATGAGCAGATATCGTTACAGTTGCTACATGGGAATACAGTGTGATACAGCAGTAAATTACATTTGGGAGTTGTTAATGTGGCTATAAATCTGCAAACAGAAAATTTCCAAGCCAAAGGTTTGACTCTGCATTTTAGAATGTACCAGATTTATACTGCACTAAAGGAGAGTAATTTTATATATACAAAAGGGTGTTTTAATTGTTCTTAAAGTTGCCATTGGAATCTCTTGATTTAAATTAGTGATCAAATACATAAAGTTCAGTAACATTTAAAAATTGGTAACTGTGGATTATGTTTGCAAAGAGATATATTTTGAGGACTAAAATTTAACAAGGATCAATTGCATATGTAAAAACAATATATAAATATAAAGTAAAAATTGCAAGATGTAGGACTGATGAGGGAGCTTGATAGATGTCACCATTTCAGCGAGAAGTTTAATAACCATTTTATTGTAGTCACAGGGAGCCTGATATATGAAAAAGTGATACCAATCGAATTTCTTCAGGGCTTGTCTCCACTTCTATCTCTTAAGTTAAATTCATATACACTTGCCAGTGTATCTGTGTTGATAGAACACAGTGGCATAACTATATATTCTGATGAAAGGAGTTTTTCCACCAACATAATCATGCTTTCTTTTTGCATGATGCAATTAAGCTAGCAGAAGCTCGCTCCTATCAAATATTTGCCTTCACACTTGGTTTTTGCTTTTACACTGCTGCTATTGCACAGGTATGAATTTCTCACACACCGATCAGGAGTAATTATTCTATCAAGACTTCATGATATACAACTCATCTCTGCCTCCAAGCAAAAAAAAACAGTTTACAGCTTTGCTATAAAAATTCTTGTTTTTTTAAATACATAAAAACTCTATTCCTGTGGCTGTTACCTTACAAAGATATCTATTTTATTTCAAAGATTGTATTTACTTAACGATATTCCATCATACCTTTGTAGTCCTTTTCCTCTGTAAAAAGGGTGAAATTATTCTGTTGTCTACAGTCTGGTTTTGGGAACTTAATGCAATTTTGGAAATTTTTAGTTCGTTCATTCAACTTACCTGAAACCAGTTGACAGGAGCCACTTAACATTTTTCATGAACTATATTAAGTCAGTTCAGTTAGCTGTCTAATATTTGGCATCTATTTTAGAAAGAGCCTTTATAATTTGTATAATTGAAACGTGGCAAATACAAAAATATATATTCTGGCTGCCTGTTGCTTTACCAAAAAAATGAAGTGTCTCTTGAATCCTGCTAGCCAGTTTACTTCAGTAGAAGCCATTATGTTTATCTTGTTTATCTTGTCTCTTGCTTCTAAAGGGAAAACCGCTTTTCAGTATTCTCTTGATAATATCTATCTTTTAGTTTACCAGCTCATACCATTAGAAGTATATCTAGTAATGAACCAGACAGTAATTGCGCGTTAAGGGACTATCAGCGTTGACTTGTAATTTGCAAGTGTATAATAAACAGATATGATCATAGATCAATTATTGACAATAGACAACTGTTTATTTATGCTATTTTAAGGTTTCCTTGCACACCTACGTTTTATCTTTATGTGTGCTGGATTCTGTAGCTATTGTTTATCAACTTAGGCAGTATGATTGCTCTCTTGTTTCTACTAGCAATGTAGAAATATGGTACTGGTAGATGTCCGTGGCATCAACACCATCAACAGAAGTTTAAGACTGCTGTTGTATTAAAATGCTGTTTTAAGAAGCCAGCATTTTCGCTAAGTTTTTAATAATTGTTCAGGGGAGACCAGCAGTCTGCTCAGGCTGTGTTGAGGGGAGAGTTCTGCCAACCCGCTCACCAAGAGTGAACAATGGTACTTGACCAGTGCCTGTTTTCACGATGTTGGTCTGCAGGGCTCAACAGAGTGCAGAACTGTCCTGAAAGTAAGTGGCAATAACTGTCTTTTCTTGAGAAGAAATTGAGAAGGAATCGGGCAGTTCCCCCAGCTTCCTTCTGGTAGCTGTATTAGCCTTGACACAGCACTAGCATTTAGGCTCCAGCCTATCCCAAAACAAAGTCAGTGCTTGAAAAGCCCTGCCTTATCTGTGGTGTCTGAAGTTGTTGATGGCTGTTGGAGCCTTGCATAACAGTTATAGTTTATGTACTTAAATAATAAAAGCATCGTGTAGTGGGTTGACCCTGGCTGGATGCCAGGTGCCCACCAAAGCCGCTCTATCACTCCCCTCCTCAGCTGGACAGGGGAGAGAAAATACAATAAAAGACTTATAGGTCGAGATCAGGACAGGGAGAGATCCCTCACCAACTACTGTCACAACCAAAACAGACTTGACTTGGGGAAATTAGTTTAATTTATTACCAATCAAATCAGAGTAGGATAATGAGAAATAAAACCCAATCTTAAAAAACACCTTCCCCCCACCCCTCCCTTCTTCCCAGGCTCAACTTCACTCCCAATTTCTCTACCTCCTCCCCCTACAGTGGCGCAGGGGGACGGGGAATGGGGGTTGCGGTCAGTTCATCACACGTTGTCTCTGCCGCTCCTTCCCCCTCACGGGGAGGACTCCTCACACTCTTCCACTGCTCCAGTGTGGGGTTCCTCCCACGGGAGACAGTCCTCCACGAACTTCTCCAACATGATTCCTTCCCTTGGGCTACAGTTCTTCACGAACTGCTCCAGCGTGGGGTCCCTCCCACAGGGTGCAGTCCTTCAGGAACAGACTGCTCCAACGTGGGTCCCCCACGGGGTCACAAATCCTGCCAGCAAACCTGCTCCAGTGTGGGCTCCTCTCTCCACAAGTCCACAGGTCCTGCCAGGGGCCTGCTCTAGCACAGGCTTCCCATGGGGTCACAGCCTCCTTTGGGCATCCACCTGCTCCGGCATGGGGTCCTCCACGGGCTGCAGGTGGACATCTGCTCCACCGTTAACCCCCATGGGCTGCAGGGGCACAGCCTGCCTCACCATCGTCTTCACCACAGGGGAATCTCTGCTCCGGTGCCTGGAGCACCTCCTCCCCCTCCTTCTTCTTCACTGACCTTGGTGTCTGCAGAGATGTTTCTCTCACATACTCTCACTCCTCTCTTCTCCGGCTGCAATTACACAGGGGGTTTTTTTCCCCTTCTTAAATACGTTATCACAGAGGTTCTGCCACCATCGCTGATGGGCTCAGCCTTGGCCAGCGGCGGGTCCGTCTTGGAGCCGGCTGGCATTGGCTCTATCGGACGTGGGAGAAACTTCTAGCAGCTTCTCACAGAAGCCACCCCTGTAGCCCCCCCCCACCCGCTACCAAAACCTTGCCACGCGAACCCAATACACATCAGAAGGTTCAAGTTGACATCAGGGTCCCATTGCACCGGTTGCAAAAGCAAAGTGTCCTCTAACCTTGCTGAGATTTGCTGCTGATCTGCGGCCTACGTGTGCTGAGTGCAGAGCCATTTTGTGTGGCAGACCGTCCACCTCTGAAGGACAGCGCTAAATAGTAGGCTGCGTGGGTAAACATTAAGAAATTAGAAATTGTACAAACACTGTGCATTGAGGATTCAGTTAATTAAAATACTTGCCTATTCTTAGATTTCACGACAGTTTCTTAAAAGTCAATGAATGTGTTAGAGAATTAACTTATATTTTTGTAATGATTTCTGAGTGGCAAAAATCAGTTTATATAGGGGATGTGGATGTCCTTTAGTTTTGGATAGAAAAGTCACAAAGATCCGTTGTGTGGATCATTATTCTCATATGAAGATCACTCTGCTCTTCATCCACATTTTATTATAGTTTCTTATAAAGAAACCTGTGTGAAAAATGCGCACTCTAACAAAAGGCTAATATGCAAAAGGCTTTATTATTTAGTTCCCATTTTAAGTGCAGCATAAATAGTGTTTCAAAGTGTGATCCTGTAGAAAGCAAATCCTGAAAGCAAAGTTTATAAGTGAATTTCTTCATCTTACAAACTGAATCTGTCATGAGGTTATCTGTATAAATAGCTTAAAAATGTATATCAAATGTTTGTTTAATTGAATTATATTGTGTTAAAAATAAAATTTGATCTTTTAAAGCTAGATCAGAAAGCCACAACTTGAAAACAGAAACAACTGTATATGAGGAAAGCATTTATGTTTAACCAATTGTGTCATGCACCCAGCGTGACTGATCAAAGAACTGGTTGCAGTCTCAACTTCTCCAAGTAATACCTTTTTTTTTCCCCCCCTGGAAATAAAATAGCTTTTGCTTTTTATACTTAAAAATTAATTGTTTGCTTTAAATGTAGATATTCTCCAGATATATTGAACTATTTCACAGTGTTAAGGTTGGGACTTTCTACAACTGATGAATAATTTCACTTCTGGTATTTACATAAATTTTCTGGTTTAACTGCAGAAAAAGTCTTTGATGGGAATAATGAAGAAGGCTCTTTCCCTTACTAGTGAAATGCATTTCAACTTGGAAAATGAAAAAAGCTATGGATCAATAAACAATGGATCAGTGAGCACGTAGAGAGGAAGATAAGGTTGGGTTGTATATGTTTGTTTAATTAAAAGTAACCACTGTTGATTTTACTCCCTTTAGTTCTCAAAAGTTTGTGGTTACTTAAAGGCTATACTCTACAATGCACCTGCTCCTAGTATCCTTCAAGGAGATATTCAAGGAGTTGGGAATAGCCTGTATGCATTCGTAGCCTAGCCATATCTTTTTCAGTCATTCACAGGAAGCAAGAGATCTGAAAAGACTGTTTGTGGAGTGGAGTTTCCCTAGAAATTTAGAGGGATTGCTGCTGGAAGAAGTTATTTCTCTGTTTCATTTTAGAGTTGGTTGGTTGGTTTGTGTAACAGAAGGCAACAGAAGTCCTTGTCTGAATTGTCCTCACATTGTTTCAAGGCCTTGCTCACTATTTGCACATATCTATCTGAGGTTTTTTCTCCAGATCCAATTAAGTTAGTTCACATTTTTCTCCTGCCAGGTATAACGTCCAGTAGCCCATTTTTGTTCATGTGGAACCAGCTGTCTTGCGTGGAGGTTGGTGGTGGCCCTGTGGTGGCCCTGACGGGCCCTATGGCACGCGTAGTATCTGAAGGAAGCTGGGGGGGGAAGGTGCAGGGAGGCTTCTTGGGGCCTTGTGTGGTGGTCTCGCCTCAGTTGCTGCAGGTTGGGGGCGGTCCAATATCAATGACTTCAAAATTAGTAGTCCTGTGTTTTACTTCAGTAGTCAATACTTCAGTTGGTGCAATTTGATTTTAATTAATCTGAAGGAATGTATTTCTTACCACTTCTGGGACGAGTGTGTATCATTTCTCTCTGTTTAAGGAGCTCTGGCAATATTTGCCTTTTAAACTGAGGGAATTACCTGGTTTTATTATTCCACACAATTCTTTTATCTCATGTCCATGCTTCAACACCATGTATTGAGATTCATTAACAGTTCTTTGGCAGTCACAAGACACTAATCATCTGTTTACAATATTGATCAGCAGCTTTCATGTTAGATTACATTTGAAGTGAGAAATAATCCTGCAGGGAATAGTGAATAAAAGGCTGGGAAGAAAGGGAAGAAGCTAGCTTAGGCTTTATAAAGTAGTTTTTTCAAGTACACTGGAAACATCTGCATCCCAATAACTGGACCCCCTTAACAACTTCTAGCTCTGAAATTCCAACAGAATTTCCCATCCACAAGTTGTTCATTGTCTCTGGTAGTCTATATTCATAAAGATAGAGATTTCTATTCCTACAGATACAGATTTCTGTTGACTTCTAGGCAGCTTCTGAGTTGCAAGAATATTTATGGGCTAATAAAAAATACTTAGGTTCTGATGCCTCAGGAATTTCATTTGTTACTGTATATACATTCTTTCTATATTATACATAATAGGTTGTTATTATCTCAGCTCTTCTAAATGACATACTTTGCAGAATGGAAATTAAGAACTAAACACTAGGAATTAAAGTCTTACTTTTCTGAAGTCACTAGCTGAATTTCTTCTCAATTAGTCTGAAAAGATTGATTTCTGGGGCTCTTCAGCACTAGATTCATGGGGGCTGGCACTAGGAGAATATTGAAAATCATATAAAATGTGGCCAAGATTTACTTAAGAATCTGTATAACTTTTCAGAGCTTTGAGATACCTTAGTGTTACTGAATAATAAGATACAGTAGTTCTGCATCTATAAAAGTTGTGATCACATGCCTTCAAACAATGGGGTTCCTTTAAAGTATATTACTTTCAGATAGTCAAAATTACTAGTTACAAAATTCCTGCAGTTGTATCCACAGTCTTTTCACAGAATAGCTCTTAAAGGCAACAGCCATCAAATGGAAAAGACAAAAAGGTTTTCCTTTGGAATCCTTAGTCATATTTTTATATCTACATTTACAAAACTTTGTTGAAACTCAGTGTAGTCACAGAGATGTAATAAAGACTTGTATTTCCTTCTCCCGCTATTATAAATATTTCAGAATGAATAAGTTACTGTCTTGAAGCTAGTCTGGATGAGGACAGGAAAAAGTGTCAAAGAAGAGAGATAATCAAAGTTGAAGAATTTAGATAAAACTTGTGCAGAGGAGTAGGAGGCTAAATAGATCTGGCAGCAGCAGGCTGACTTTTCCATTACTTTTTGATTTAATTATGAGAGTTGCTTAAGTTGTGGATGCTGCCTGTTAGTCACATGATGTTGCCAGCATTTATTTCCGAATCAAATCTATAAAAGGAAATGAGAGTTCTCGGTCCTTGCAAACCACTTGTCTGGTAAGAAATCACTTACAAATAATAAAGTGGGTACTAGAGTATGAAATAATTCCTTGATGTATGACCTTCAAAACTGGTTTAAGGAAAACTGTAAAACCATAGAATCATACAATCACTAAG
>VZTQ01012472.1:18751-29554 GCA_013400755.1 Pelecanoides urinatrix | reverse complement strand
GCTACAGAAAGAATATTAATAGTGTTAAATAACTAGAAAACTTCTCAAGCGGAAATATCAGTTCTTGCTAAATTTATGAACATCATCTGCTCAGACACACAGCTTTCTAGCGAGAATTTTAAGCCTGATTGCCAAGCAGTTCCTCAGTACACTATTCCATGTAATTCTAGTTTGATTGCCAAGTAATTCCTCAATACACTATTCCATGTAATTCTAGATATATACTAATTTTAATCATGAAAAAATTAGTATCTATGATGAAATTTACTGTAGCAAATTCATGGAGTTTTTCTCTCCCCAGTAACAATAACAGCAATCATTCAAGGTCACCATGAGCACATGCAGTATAATAAAAAGATCTGGGATGCATTTTGAGTGGCCTACTAGACACAGTTGTTGATAAAATTAGAGTCACAGCAATGTTAGCTACAAGATATATTTTCTTAATGCTTTTGGGAGAACATTGTTATTAAAAGCATTAAGCAATTATAACATTGATCAAATATATTTTTAATCGAATTGTTAAAAAGAAAGAAAGCGAACGGTTAAGATTTTAAAGACTAAGGTTCTTTTGAAAGTGTCTTTGAAGTCCAACATATCTTCCTTTGGGGAGTTAGCCTGCATAGGCTGTGATGAAAGTTTGGTGTTGGCAGTTGTTGTATTGCTAGAATTACGGTGTGCAGTTCCCTAAGTAGCTGAACTCATTACAGTTCTCCTTTCTTACCTCTTAACCTTCAGAGGAGCTTAGATAGTATTATGAATATGCCACCAGTTAGATGAAAGGCAAACTTGAAAGTTGCCAATGTATTTTTTATGTAATTCTGGTTTTCTTTCATCTGAGAATGAGACTACTCATAAAAAGAGGAAGTAGAGAGCATAAAGATTTACTCAGACCAGAACCAAAAGAAAGCAAAAACCGCCAAAAATATCAAGAGTGTATTTATTTCTGAACATATCTCTAGGTGTTCTTGAAGTTAACATCCTAGAAAACTGTGTTGCTATCATGTGTGAGAAAAAGAATGTAGTTCTTTGTAAACATAGATTTTTGTAGCTTCTACTGTGTTAAAGTCCATTCAATAACACACTTCAAGACATGCTGAAGTGCTCTCCTGGATTAATCCGAGGAGAAAACATCAATGCTGTGTTACATATTGTATGGTGCGGAACAGATAAGTAGGGGTGAAAGATGAATCAATCAATGAAGTCACCGGTAAGTCCCCCAGTGAGATATTCATTACCTATCCCTGACTACCTGAAAGCTGTTGGTATTCTTGAGAGAGTGGCTCTGCCTAGCTGGAGCAACTAGCAAAAGGGAAGCTTTTCTGTCTCTTCAGTTTCTGTAAAGGGCGAAATACTTTCTTTTTCTCTCTTCAGTCCTAGAACTTACCAGTGACACAAATGTCTGCTATTCTGTCCTCAGAGCAAGAGAGAGATGAACAGCAGGCAATTTTTTCTTTTTTTTTTTTATTTTTGCTGCTCTTACTTAGCCTTTTTAGGGTTTTTCTGTACTGTGAGGTAGAACAGCTACAGAATAATACTGACATCTGGAAGTACACAGTATTGAAAACTATGAAAAGATGCCACTTACTGAAATTAAGAACTGGTATGAAATTTTGCTTAGAGTTCAGACCTCACACTGACCTCTCTTGGTTTTCCAGTTATCAGTGCCACTAATGAGCTAATAACCTCTGTTCACACAGTTATCAAAGTATCCAAAAGGAGCCTACAAACCTTCAAGAGAGTAGTTTCCATTTAGGATGTGATCTTGGGCTCAGAAAGTCAACTGTATCTGAAAGAGTGACAGGAAAACTGAAGTTCACTGGGGAAGAGATGATAAAACACTAAGTAAATGCAAGGAATTGCTGAGAGGTGGAAGAGATTTAGAGTGTCTTAGAATACGACCTTTGCTTCCTAATGTGCTTGTCAGCAAATAGAAAAGATTGACTCTGACTGCTATACAGACAGGAGAATACTCTGTGTGTGTACACATACTCATATATAAAACAAATAGTTATATACAAAATGAATATACTTTTTATTCGTAACTGGTAGAAAAGCATGAAAGAAAGAAACCAAAGATTCAGTGCTGGTATATATGATCACATATACTGTATCTACCTCTCCACAATGACATTATCTCTTAAACATTCATTGCTTCATTACAAAAGAGTTCATTTACAGAAAAGCTGCATCCAGGTGCTCATTAATACTATACAACCAACATATACATTAAGTTTGTTTCTGGCAAATGACAAGTTTAACTATGTTCAGAGATTCAGTAAATGTTACCAGGACTTCATAATTCATCCAAAAGATCACACTGTTTCCTATCACAATGGAAGATTACTGATCTGCTTCCATTGCAGTAGATTTTAATTTACCTTATTTCAGACTGAGAGCAACAATTACAAATAATACCTGTAACTGCAGTGCCCAGGACAGCCGGTGCCTGTCATTTTGTCATCAGATCCAGACACCTCCTCTCTCCCTTGAGGGTTCTGAATAGTGTTGAACAGGGCTCGGTAGGCATGGGCCAGGCCCCGGCACGTTGCAGTAATCTGGGTCTCTCTGGAATTGCCAGGGTGACAGCATATGTTTTCCAAATATTTTACTAGTTTTTCAGGATTCTGCACTTGTTCAGGGGTGAAGCTCCAAAACATTGGAGGTGACCACTGTCCTAGGCACTTGCCCGTACTATCACACACCCCCTGCCACTCATAACTACCCAGCCTTGGGGCAAATCTTTTCTTAAATAGTTGTTAAACCTTAAACAAGGCCTGAAACACATTCAGGAGACNCGCTGACTGATAATCAAGTAGCGACCGCTACCTCCTGGACACACCTACCGTTCATTTACTAAGCATGACATCACATGGTATGGAATACCCCATTGGCCAGCTGAGCCAGCTGTCCTGGCTATGCTCCCTCCCAGCCTCTTGTGCACCTGGCCGAGCATGGAATCTGAAAATCCTTGACCATAGGGTACTTAGCAACAACTAAAACCATCAGTTTGTTATCAACATTCTTCTCATAATAAATCCAAAACACAGCACTAGGAAGAGATTTAACTTCATCCCAGCCAAAACCAGGACATTACTCTTCAAGCCATGTCTAAGTATTAACCGATAAAATACTGATCTGCAGACATGACGGGGCATGCTAACAAGGTGTCATTGCTTGGGCCAGTGTACCATTCCTGTTCAGTTTCATGAAATGGCCATAGTAAGGATACAGAAACGAGCCCAGTAATCACCCCAGAAGTAGGAACAAGTGCTAGTTGTAACAGATAGGTTTAGCAACTACATATTAGTTTTAGCTAAGTGATCCCAAGTGTTCTTGACTGGCATTTATCTATGCAGGAAAGAGCACTTGGCAACTGAGGCAAGATTAGGGCCACTCTTATGATTGAATATCAACCAAGTATCTACAAATGATTCCACAAAAAGCAGGAAACCCAAGTCCTGCCTGGAAATAGGATTCTCTATGGCAACTTTACAAAAGAAAATTTCAAGCAGGAGAACTTGTATTCATAGGAAAGAGTTAGCACCAGGTAATGTGATTTAATTGAACCGGGTTATTTGACACAAGGAACTAAAACTCATCCTAGAGTTTTACAGCATGATATTGTGGCAAACAAGATGCATGTTTTTCATAGGCTTGTCACCTTGCCTTAGGAGTACTTGTTTTCATTGCAGAGGCCACAGCAATAAATTAAAATGTACAGATGTCAAGGAGACTTGTTTCATTTCCCACAAATATCCTTCAATTCCTCCAACTTCGTTTCTAGGAATCAATTTTGAAAGGTGAAGACGACCTGCTTGAAGCTGTCTGCAACCCACTTCATCACCACTAAACATGAAAGCCTGGTACCTTGTCAAAGGGAAGAAAGGGGCCCAGGATAATGTTTTCAAATAATATGAGTACAGTCTATGCTCCTGGCATACATCCAAAAATCAATGATGGGAAGCCTCCTTTTTTTTCCACTAGATCCTTTGCTGCTTATTCAATTAAAAAAAAAAAAAAAAACAAAACCAAACCAAACCAAAACACCACAAAACCTTTGAGAGTTAAGATCCATGTCAGCAGCTGTACTAACCAGACAGTATGGATTCACATACCAAGAATACATATATCACAGGCAAGCTCACTAACAAAGACCAGTTAGATGAAACTGAATCCAGAGTAAGCAGGAGTACTCAGTCACGAAACTTGGTAAGCAACCTCAGAAGATCCCAATGGCAGTGAAACCTGCCTGTGATGAATCTGCACAGCTGCTTGATTTGTTACAGTCTGGGAGTAAGTTTGAATCCTTGTGGAGCCCTTACACATGTGGATATCCGTAAGTGATACCCAGGCGTTATACTCCTAATTTCAGCTGGCTGGAAGACCCCATGCTGGCACATGATGGCCAGGTATCATTTTTCACCCTGTCAAAAATTCGTAGATGCATTTCTTGTTCTCAACGCCACCCCGAAGTACTGCAGCTATAACAGCAACATATTATAAAACTAAATATATTCTCAGCTCCCATATATGGCTTTTCATTGTCTCAAGTCAAGTTCAAGGCACTGACACTCATTTTCACTTCCTAGCCTGTGGCCCAGGGTAAATAAAAGTTGGCCTAAAAGTCTATGCTAGACCCTTTGAGAAAAGAGTTCACTCCTCAAGCACAGTGCAACTCACTATATTATTATTATTATAGTGTGGAAAAGATTGGGTTCAGCTCTGTGGGAGATAACAGTTTTTCCAGAAGCCAGTCTTTCCAGAACACTAAGGTCTGTTACGACTCTTTTCCAAATACCTGACCTCATGCATTGCTTTTACCTTGATGTCACTACCACAGATATATGGAAAAAGAGCATAACTAATGAATTTTCGTTTCCTATAGATTTGTGAACAATATCTCTCAGTACCTGTCCTTACACACAATATCCTTATTTGTTCCATGCGTCCTTTTCATCTCACCTCCCTCCCAGATCTCTCATCTACTTAGGTGGATAAGGAGACAGCAGATATTTTGGCTGACTTGGAGGTTAGTTTAAGCATCTGTTTGTTACCTTTCAGAATGGATGTGGGGCTCAGCTATCGCGTTTTCCCTCAACATAGCCACTATTTGGAATATCTCCTCTAAACACAATGATCAGTCTTCCTTCTTAAAAACATGTAGGAACTTCACATGCATAGATTTTTATCCTTATATCAAATATGGCTGAAATTAGCCAACATGTTCAAAAATTTTTTGGGAAAAGGAGCTTGGTAGACAAATAGACCACTTAATTGTAAAAACTAACTATATTTACTTGGAAATTTTTCCTTAAAATTCCCATAAAAGACGTTTCAATACTCTTGTTTTTCCCTAGGACTTGAGAACACTAAATACCTGAAAAACACAGAAGCACAGGTTACCTGAGTGGGAGGGAATGTAATAAAATTACATTTGATGCAAGAGCCCACAAGCTGCCACTTTGCAGGCTCTTCATTACCTTTTTCCTTACTAGCATATCTAATTAAACTGCTTAGTGAATAATGTACAGCAGCCAGGTAAGGCACTATGAACCCAATATGAATACTTGCGTAGAAAAGGATAAAGAACTAGAATAGAATTCAGGAAATAAAGTAAACAGAGACATTAAATTTCAACTAAAAAGCAGAAGTGCCTTTCAGTTTGTTTTTTTCACCAATTTGAATGCTGTTTTACTTTGTTATCCAGAAGCTAGCCATACAAATCTGGTGTATGCCCTGCTTTTCTTTAGAAACCATTCTTTCCTCCAGTAAGGTAGCTGGCAGGTAAGCCTTTGATTGTAAATGTGAAAAAGAACAACTGCCATATTTAAAATTTTCAAGCTAATGAAAACGCTCGTTACACTTCTGTGTATCTGGTAACATCTTTTCTTCTTTCCTGTCTCTTCCGCTTTATATGTCACCTTTGTGAATTACCTCACTATTACTGTTCATTAACAGGCATACAAAGAAGTATTCTGCTGAGATCTCTTTTTTCCCAGTACACTGGTGAAACAGTACTGAACTCTCTAAGGCTGGCCAGATTTGAGAACTGTCCTGCTTCACAACAGACATCCTAATTAACCATGCCCAGGTGAAACGGCTTATGCTGCTGCAGGTTACATATCATGAAATATTTAATAAACAGGGAAAAATGCAATTCAAATTGAAAATGTTAAAGGAAATTGCTCAGTTTGCCTGCATTTTATGTCTCAGACTAACAAGTCTTTCATCTGGTTACACATCTGTCACTGACGATCTCAGCAGCTGGTAAAAAGAAACACCTGTCAATCTGTTTCTGTTCCTAAGGATGTACAGAAAGAACCTGGGCAAACCCACATTGATTCAAGCATGCTGAAGAGTTGTCAGCTGCCTTGATTAGCACAGGAAACAACCTCTTGAGTTCAGCAAATGCCACAGGCTCATTCTCGAAGAAGAAGAAAATTTCCAGGAGCACACTGTGTCACAAGACAATCTGTTCCCTTGCAAAACAGGTCTGCTTAGGCTCAGCCCACCACAAGAACTACAATTTGATGCTGAGCCAATAAGGATTTCAATATTTTTGTGTGTTTCTTTTCTGAACAAATTATAACCATTTTATATAAAAAAAAGACCTCTATCAGGACTTGGTATGTATGTTGTTGGGGTTTTTAATGCTGATAAAAATCATACAGCTTTCCCTTTGTTTTAGGATGGATGCCACCAATAGCAACAACTGACAGCACTCACAGATTCATCATTTCAATTTTATGGAGTAATGAAAACAGAAGATAGATTTTTGTTTCACATAGAAAATATCCAGCAGTCTTTAGTACGGGAGAGGTAGAATTGTTGACAATGACTGGAAGCATGTCAGTTCTTGCACACACACAGCTTCATGGCTGCCCAGCTGGATGACTGAGAATATTAATGTCCATTTTAAAAGTACTTGTTTAGAAGGATGTTCCGAGAAAGAAATATGGGTCTTTTAATGCACCTACAAAAATAGAAAGTGTGAGCAATTTTAAAAGAAAAATAACTAAATAATTAAAAGATTTAAAAAAAAAAAAAAAAGAGAGGGGTGGGATAGACAAGACACACAAGGTGGTATGCACTTTGATTTTCTTCTGGTTTCTCAGAAACCTCCAATGGTTTAAAATCCTTTCTTGGCTAACAATATTTTCTTTAATTCTAGAAAGTAAAATGAAGCACTCTGACAGCTTGCAAAGTATTGTACAAGAGATGGCATTAGACACTCTATAGATACAGCTTGGTTTTTATTATAAAATGTTTCCGGAAAAGGAGAAACCCAGGATGAAGCTAGAAGGCAAGGAATCTGGGAACCTGGGAGAGAAAGATGTCAGGAGATGGCCAAGAGACACTCAAGGAAATATGAAGCAGAAAAACAAGAAAAAAGATGACAGGATCAATCAAGGAAGAAAAAAAAAAAAAAAAAAAGGAGAGGAAAGGCAAAAGTTCCTGTCATACTTCATCAATCTTCTATTTGAAGAAGACAGCAAGTTATCAAGCAGGGCATGAGAAATCAAGGGAACAAATTTGAAGACTGCCTGAGGTGGAGAACAAGCAGGGATATCAAATAGAGGTGAGAAAAAGAATTGTTTCTGAATGGGAGCTAAAAGAGAAATGGGCAAATGTAGACCCTCTCACACATTAAACACACTTTGAACTCTTAATGTTAAATATTAACTTATGCTATCTATATATATAAAAATACATGTTTTTATATATATATATAAGAAATATTTATTGTTGTCTCTGTGAACTAGATTTAACTTGCTAGCAAACCTTGCTCCTCACTCACTCAATATTCTTAGGTTTAGATGGTACCTTTCGACAAAAATACACCACCACGGAGAAAAAGCCGAGGCTGGCAATTCTGAGGCATAAAAGTGAAAACTGCCAACCACTCCAGAGCTTGGCAGTTCTTCCTGCTCCTGGAAGGGTGGGGGGACACAGGACAATCCTGACTGGGCGTGTACACTCAGGTGCACCAATTAATGGGAATGAGGGTGCAGGGGACACTAAAGAGCACTGAAGAGTCTGTCTTCTTTCACTTGAGCCCAAACTACTGCACAAAGGCAGATGAGTGGGTGATAGCTTTATATTACAAGCTAACCAGCTTTCTTCAACTCACAAAATCCCTTAGTGACAGGGAGTGTCCCTGTGAACTAAATTTGACCAACTATACCACCTAATTGCCAGAATGGACCTGGCAGGACTTAGACTCACTAGCATTCTCCCAGACAATTCTGGAGCATGGCTCAGAAGCACACTATCAAAGGCCAGGGACAATTCACAATACAAAGCCTGCATGCACCCTCTGTTTTGGAGGGTGGCAGACATTGATAGCATGGATGCAGCAATTTTCATGCCAGTTAGTTTCAGTACCAAAGAATGGTCCCAGGTATACTTAATATGCTCACGTAGACACAGCTTATGTCTGCGTGGATCAGAGCCTGGTGAATTGAGAATTACAGCTTAGTGATTCTGAAGTTAATATCAGGGTTTTTTAGGTTAAATATAATGGATGGGGTTCACTCTGAGATTAGGTAATTTTTGCCTTTTCCCTACAGTCATATCATTTCCTTAAAAGCCTCTTCTTAGGAGTTTGTCCTGGTTTCGGCNTATATATGAAGGTTTAAAAACAAAAAGTAAAACCTGAGAGGTAATTTGTATGTTTTACCTATTCTTTGTGCTAGTCTTTGCAGATTCTCATAAACAGCTCCAATATCTCAGGGATGGGGGGAAAAAAAAAAAAAGAAAGGGCAAAGCAGCAAAGCTTTGGAGAAGAAACCCTGCAGTACACAACCTGGTTAGTGTTACTGCAAACAAGCAATACCTGATAAAGGAAGCTGTAGCAGATCAATGGAATGAGCATGTAAAGATCAGGTTCTGCAAGGAACTTCCCAATGGTGAAACTAAACAAAAACAATCCATTACATCAGATTATATCCTTCATATAAACGGAGTTTAAGCATAGGCTACATGTTAAATGCCACTGTGGTATTTGCTAGGGTATTCTAGAAAGCCCAAGGCATCCAAGTCAAGCAAGATCAAGCAAATGAACTCAACTGTCTCAGCAATTCTGATAATAACAGTGTCCTACTCAAAAACACTTCTACAATGGAAATTACACAGACAGATATGAAAGAAATTTTCCATAGAATTTATTGATTTCAGCTATTAGAAAACAACAAAAAAATCATGTTACATTTGAATCCATGCATCTATCTACCAGTAGTTTAGAACAGTGCAGGAAAAAACATCATTCTGTAATCAAACCAAAAAAATATCAACAACTAGCTAATAGAAAATATTCTTTGAATGGCACATTGGCAGGCAAAAATTCAGATTTTGGAACATAAACATATAATAAAGTGACATGGAATAATAACAGGTTTGTTAGTCTTTCTGCACTCTTTCTAGCTCTTCTGCCTAGAAATTCATGGTAACATGAACACTCCATTGACTTAGCCTTCGTTAATCAAAAGATGTATGCTGCTCTGTTTCAAAAGATGTATGCTGCTACAGCAAACATCTTTACTTTACCAATTAAAACTGCAGCACACAAATTAAAGGCTAGGCTATTGTTATAATATGAAGACAGATTCCAATATGTGCAACAAAAACAGTGTAATTATTCATGTAGTTAACTGAAACCCTTGGAATAATGTAACATTTCATAAGTGGTTGTCTGGCTTTCTGCCAAGAGGAAATGGAAAATATGCAGATTCACCTTGTGATCTATACTATATTGTTGGTCTTGTCTATTGTCCTCTATTAATCTTCTCTTCCTCATACTATATGGAAAACATTTCATAATGAAAAATTCTACAGCTTTGAAAATAAATGTTTCAGAAGAAACTACACTGTTTTTATTAAAGGAGAAGCGTCTGAGAAAGCTATGTGTAAGAGTCAGTCGAAACACTTAGCTGACACAATCAAATCATAAGCAGTGCTTAATGGGGTAAACAAAAGGCATCATGAAACTGGAGCAGAATCTTTTATTTCTATGACAGCAGCTCTAACAACTGTACGCCATGGGGATCAGCATAAAACGTGCTGTGAAAACCCTAAATTAAACAGAAATACAAAAACACATTAGTGATAACAGATGCATTCCAAAACTGTCACGTTTAAGGAAAAAATAATTTAGCCCTGTATATTAAAGACATTTAAGTACTTAATTCACACAGAAATTAAGAGGAGTTGGATGACTAAATATCTTTTGAAGCCTTGTCCTTAATGCTTACGAATATGGCCAGGAGTGGATCACGAAGCTCTCTACAGACAAGTATAGCACTAGATCTGACGCTATGAAACTTGCATGTTATTCATAGAATCATAGAATCATTAAGGTTGGAAAAGAACTCCAAGATCATCAAGTCCAACCATCAACTCAACACCATCATGACCACTAAACCATGTGCCTAAGTGCCTCATCTACACGTCTTTTAAATACTTCCAGGGATGGGGACTCAACCACTGCCCTGGGCAGTCTGTTCCAAGGCCTGACCACTCCATCAGTAAAGAATTTTTTCCTAATGTCCAATCTAAACCTCCCTTGGCACAACTTGAGGCCATTTCCTCTCATCCTATCGCTGCTTACTTGGCAGAAGAGACCAACCCCCACCTTGCTACAACCTCCTTTCAGGTAGTTGTAGAGCACGATGAGGTCTCCCCTCAGCCTCCTCTTCTCCAGGCTAAACAGTCCGAGTTCCCTCAGCCGCTCCTCATAGGACTTGTGCTCCAGGCCCTTCACCAGCTTCGTTGCCCTTCTCTGGACACGCTCCAGCACCTCAA
>VZTQ01012471.1:11010-55313 GCA_013400755.1 Pelecanoides urinatrix | reverse complement strand
GCCCCGGCCCCGGCCCGCCGCGCTCCGCCGGCTCCTGCGGCCTAGCGCCCGCCCCGCCGCCGCTCCTCCCCGGGGCCGGGCCGGGCCGCCCCCGCTGGAGGCCGGGGGAGGGAACAGGCCCAAACCCCCCGCCCCGCCGCGGGCCGCTCCCCAGCGCGCTGAGTCACGGCTCCGCATCCCGGCAGCCCGCCGGCTCCCCGGGGCAGCCTCCGCGCAGCCAGAGGCTGCGGGACATCGGAGGGGTCTCCAGAGGCAGCCCCGACACCCAGGGGCAGGCGGCCGGTGCCGCTCCTTCACGGGTGGCTTAACGACTCCAACTCCCGCTGGCGTGCAGCAATGGGAGACGAGGGATGCCGGTAAACGCCAGGCCTGGACAGCAGGGCTCTGCTGCTTGTTCTTGTAGCCTCTGACTCCCACACCACCTTCCCTCCCCTCACTGCCCCACGCAAGAATCGTTCCATTCTACGCTCCCCAGTAGCTTTATTTTCCCCATCTGGCAGTTGCCTAAGAAACCAAATATTTTGCTAACCATATGTCCAGGCCTTCCATCCACAGGACCAAAATGAACAGCCCGACCACTAAATTTTCCAGTATTCTTTCAATATCAATCCCACACTGCACAGCTTCAATTTGACTGAAGTATCAAGCTGTCATAATTGTTCTGCCCATAGCAACTGGCAACAGAACCAAGCACTTCGGCAAATTTCAGTTCTCCTGGCAGCACGCACTCTCCAACGATGCCTTCATAAAAAAGGACAGCACACAAGCAACAGTGCGTCTTCTGATCAGAGGCAGAATTTGGAAACAAGTCTTTTAAAAAGTTATTAAGCAAAAGTATGGAAGGCTAAAGACATCAGGAAGTGACACATCCAACTGGAATTGACATTTAGCCAAGCATGTAAAAAACCCCAAACTATAAAGGTTGATATTTACTACCTGCAAGAGACTGAAATGTTGAGGAGAAGCAGGAGTGAGAGTATCCCTTGCAGGAAGACACAGCACACTGGTCTACTACAACAGCTCAGCATAACATGGAATCACTTGCATGTGGCACTGGCAAAACATTTCAACACGACCCAAATTCTGTCCTGTAGCTATAGAAAAATATACAAAATTAATTTCATATTTTAACTGGATCTCAGGCCAGTCCAGCAGAATTTTTGGGTTATTTTCTTAAGGGGCCACAGGGGGAGAAGATACACATTACATCTCTTCCAAGCCCTGTACAAACAGCAATGCTTCCAGATCAGTTCTGATAAGCTTCGAAAGGCTACACTTGCCTTTAAGTGCTCATACTCTGTTCTCCAAGTTAAAAAAAGACTCAAAATTACTATTGCACCTATTTATACTGTTTAATTTCTCCCTCAGACTAACTGCCTGCTCAGGGATGCAGATGAGAGCATCCGAATGGTCCCTGAATGGGTCAGGTCCTCCTCTTGCTTCCAAGATCTTCTGTATTCCTGAAGGAAAGTAATAAAGTTTAAAATATACACCTAAAAGTAGGAGACAACTAAAGCAAAAAAAAAACCCCACAAAAAACCAAACAAAATACCAAACCCAAGACAAACAGAATCTTAACCATTTTGTTTAATGTTGTACAAAAAAAATTCGGTGAGTATTACAATGAGAAGCGAATAAAACACTGATATCACATTGCCATCCCACTACCTAAACAGTTGAGATTCACTTCTCTATTCATACAATAGAAAGTTTAGTGGCCTTCAGGAAAAGAATGACATAAAAAAAATCCCTTGCATCACACATATTCTTTTCTCTACATTTTAAAGCTGTGCTCACAGAGACGGCTTCTTCTATCGACTCTTCAGGCGTACGGGAATTCAGTTGTAAATAAAGTTGAACCTAAAATTAAAAGGATTATACAAAGTGAGGGATTTTCATTCTTTTTAATTTAAGTGACATTTTGGAATGAATAAGCAAATGTTTTGTTTCTGCTCTTGATAAGCCTCCAACTGACAGACAAAAAGTGAATTTTTTACTAAGACAGCTCTATAGTATAGCAGGAAGCATCATTTTTAACAGCCAATTCTACACTAGCATTGCACAACAGTCTCTTAAGGTTGCAGAAGAACTGATTATTAACATTTCATCTCTTAAGAGAGCTTCATAGACATGAAAATACCAGTGAGTTATGTACCCCCCCAGCAACTATTTCACAGCATTTCTGCTCTCAGGGCCAACTTTATACACTCCAAGGGTAACAGACAGACATACTCAACAGAACAGCTAATTCTTCTCAACTAAGTCTCACAACAAACAGTGTTCACACAGTGAAAGCAAGCATCCAGCTCAACTTCCAGATGTCCAACCTTCGGATGTGTCTGTTGCACTGGTACCAAACTGGCATTTGGCTGCATAATGGCCAGTGTTTTGCTGGTACGCAGGAGAAAGTATCTGCTGTCTTCAGAGCAGTGGGGGGAAGCCCCCAGAGCTACAACTGGGACTCGACAGAGAAAAACCACGGCACAAGCCTTTTGTGGGCAATACCAGCACTGACATTCTGCTAACAGATGTTTTTCATCTAAGTAGGTGGATGACAGAACTACTTCCCCAAGTAACAGCTGACAGGCTGTGGGATGCTTGGTGTTCCTGAACATTTGCTGACGTAACAGAAACCAGTGAGACTAGCGAGCTGCGGAGACCCGAGGTACAAGCTGTTTTCAGGTAAGAAAGCCAAAGAGTGTGTACATTGGGAAAAGGAAGGAAAAAATAAAAGCTGTTCCTACAGATACTTGTGTTATAAACACACTGCACGTTATAAACTCTACTACACAGAGTCTAAAATACCCCACGTTTAATCAGCACAAAGCTGTGATGACATGCACATCTAATTCAGTGCCTCAAACACGCATCTTGGCTTTTACTCTCACGCTGTCCCCAACACTTGCAGAAGCTGTTCCTTAGCCTGCGCACAGCTTCGTCCTCAGCATCTTTCGCATTTTCCTTTCCTACAACTGCTAGATAGGTCTTCGGTGCTAGCTAGTTGCGATCAGTGCCTCTGAATTGTCCATCATATCTTGTCTGAGGTAGATTCTAAGCTCTTTGGGATAGCTGCAACCTTTTCACAGCCAGTTTCCATACTGCCTAGCCTTGCTCTGGGGAACACATCTGCTGTGGGACACAAGAACTATAATACAAATAAATCTTAATATACCTGCTCAAAAGTTGAGGAAGGCTGGAAATAATGGGTCCATATCCTGGTGCATTGTCATAGAGCTCAAACAATGGCGCAGCGACCAGCTTGTAATTTTTTGGGACTGCAAACAAAGCTAAAAACAAATACAAGTTATTAATAAGAAAAAAGACCACACATTCAGCCAAGGTATCACCATCCCCCCCCCACCTCAAAACAAGATCACTACAAACAGCACTATAGTAGATTTATTCCTTTTCTAGTTAAATACAGGGGTCATATGCTGTACATACACTGGTGCAGGAGCAGGAATGAGCATTTACTAGGAACTCAAGTTCAAAGGATCACCTACCTTCAAAACTGGTATCAACACTTAACTTTTTTAGTGATCATCTATAAACAACTGCAAGCATACGAACACAAACTTGCTACCACATTTCCTTGCATGAAATGCAAGCATTTAGACATTGTTATAAATAAAATCCTTTGCTGCAAACAAACACTTACCCTTTTCTTGAAGCTGGACCAAGAAAAGCTTTTTGTGCTCTTTTGGTTTTGTAATATGAGCTGGGATATAGGGATACTGGAAGTAAAACAGTAAAAATTGGTTTTACAGAGCTTTGAAAATATTGCGCAATCTTAAGTGCTACTTTATAAATTATAAAGCACTGTGCAAGCTTTCAACATGACGTATATTGTTCTTTCATGGCATCAAATAATGAAAACCACTTTTATAAGAAAGCGCTCAGAAATGAACGCTGTCGCTGTCACAACTATTGACAGGATCTAAAGAGGCACCAGTAATCATGAGCGGTTAAAACAACCCAACAAGACAGAAATGCGTAACAGCAAACTGAGCAAGTATTTTCAGTGTTAAAGCATTTAGAAATAGGGTAGCGAGACTATTTTATTCACAGGGCATCTGTTCCATATGCAGCAGTGTGAGAGTTTCCGCTGTGGCTAAAACAGGAATTTCAATGGTGTGTCTGGCTCAGCACAGGACTGGAAGCTATTACATCTAGTGGTTTCTCATCCATCAGGATGGGTGTGAGGAGGGAGAGGGGAGTTTCCAGAAGAAAATGTTCGTAGTTTCTCCTCAGCCACAGAAAGGAGATGAAATAGGTAAAAACCAGAAAGACCAATTGCTCACGCAGCAGGTACTCAAAAAGCCCAAGTGGCAGGTTGAAGGCTTTTGGAAAAACAACACTTGTCTGAAGAAGATGAAAGTCAACATGAGTACTCACCTGTGGAGGTTCAAAGTTCGGTCTCCACCAGTTACCAATGCAGTCATCAATCACCCAGTCTTGCTGAACACCATCCTGACGACCCAGTATCTACCAAAAAATCCAGCTACAGTCAAAACTAACTACCCCAAGTCAATTTTTTTAGAAAACATATACCAGAAGCATGAAGACTTGCTGTTAAGGGTCTGATGTATTTCAGAACTGTTCTGGAACAGCTTTTAATAGCATTTTAGAGTATTTTTGTATAAAGTGACTTTTTTTTTAGTAAAAGCCTCACATGAGAGGACAAGGACACTTGTGAGAGCATTTCAAATTCCATGCTGTATTCAGCTGAACTGAGTCCCGTCAGACAAATGGGAAGAATGAAATGCATTGTTACGCTACCTGACAGAATTAGTTTAGGTTACTTGGAGAGCATGGAAAGTTAATTGGTGCATTGGGAAGACGATCTCAAAAACAAGTCCTCCTCAGCTGTGCTCTGCAATGTATTTTAATGCCCATCTGCACACTCATTTGCCTGAAGCCAGCCAAAAAGCAAAGCTGCAAATGAACACAGGACTTGAGTAGCAGGTAGGGGGTCAGCCACTAGACCACTCTGTCACACTCTGACGATGCAGATAACAAATAAAGCAGTAAGTTTTCATTTAACTACCTGAGAACATCACAAAAGCATCAAAATAACAGATGCAATAAGGAGACTACTCTAATGCTTCGACTTATTCTGTTAACTCTACAATAATCCAACATTCCGATATAGTAACTTAACAAAAGAAAACAGACCTCTGTCATTAAGCGTTTGAGCCCTTCTACCTCATCTTCTCCTGGATTGAGTTCACCACCAGGTCTGTTAAAATAATCAATGATGAAAGCTAAAGTTATGTTTTATTGCATTTACCAACTTTCACAGGTAAGTTTGGATGTGCTTCCAGGCAGGGAGTTACAAATTCACTCAAGGCCCTTAAGTCAGAAGTTCCAAATCTAACTTTGCTGAATTTGAAGACAGTAGGATAGCTTTCACCAAAACCGTAACTAAAATGGCTACTGTATGTCCCTTAAAAAAAACACCCATTATATAAAATACTTCCACTTCAGCAGGACATATATCTATGATATACACATATCTATCTCTCTCATGTCCCATAATAATAACTGGGACACTTAAAAGGTAAAGTTTTAACAATAATATAAAAGCACCAGAAGTTGAAGAAAGAGTTGTAAATACCGACCATATTTGTTCTTATCTCAAAATCAGCACTTGCTGAAGCACACAGGAAGGAGAAAATAACACAACATTCGTGCGGAACTGTCCTGCATTTGATGCAAGGTTAATGAAAAAACCTAAAACCACATCTTCCCCATTACAGAGTTTTGCAAAACTTTCAGAGTCTAGCCTATTTTGTCCACAAACATCCCCCAAATCAAGATGTCAAAAAAGAATCTGGAGATAAAGTTAGATTTCACACACACACAAAACTGAGAACAAACAGTATAAACGTTAAAAACATAAGAGCAAGAACACAAGCAGGGTAACTTGAGACAAGTCAAGCCCATCCAGTTTAAAAAACAGAAAATATCACTGCAACCTTATGATCCAAACACTAAAATTTCACTCCGGCAGTGATAAGTATGAGATGAACTGAAGCAGTTTTCTCAAATTCGCATGCCTATCTTTCTTGCTGTCCCCAGCTCACCCAGTAGTTTGTACACAGTTATCGTTCTGCGTTTACTGGGGTTTATTCCTTGAGCTCTGCTTTACCATTTTTGCAGCCATAGCATAAGGATATTTAAGCAGAACAGCTTTCACAATATAAGAACAACACACTAACTACTGATAATGAGTTTTAAACAGGATTTTACCAGTGATGCACCGTAACTAAGATTTCCAGTCAGTTCAAAACTGTCACCCTACTCGTGAGCCGAGTCAGATAAATACATTTTAGATGAAAAAAAAACCCCACCATTCAAAAAAGTTTTCTCAGACTAAGTCCTTGCAAGAAATTAGTCACATTCAAAACACCTATCAGGTAGCCACACTTTAACCTCTAGCCTGCACAGTTAGTGGTCTGTGAAAATAAAGTTAAACTAAAAGTTACATTCAAAAAACAGACACTTACAGCTTGAAAAAAGTGGTACCCAGCTGCAGTAAGAGCACGTGGGGCAGCCTGTGCTCATGCACAATCAGAACCCCTTCCACTGTCCGCCTCATGCCGATCTTGTCAAACTCTTCCCTCATGCGCTGAAACCGAGCTGCCACGGAACTGTCCTTCTCATACAGGGGTTCCTTTGTACCAAACGTGTAATTTGTCAGAGGATACCTGTAAGGGGAAGGAAACACGTTACTACACAACAAGAAATCTAAGTTTAAATCACTGTGACACAGCATCTACTCTAAGGCAGAACCTTCTGTGCTTGGCGGAACGGTAACTCATTCGTAGCGCTAGTCCGGAAGTTCTTTTTGCGACTTATGGGGCCCCTGTCGCGCGAAGATGCGCGCTACGGTACGCACAGGCGCAGGAAGTCCCGCTGATCGACACGCTGGTGTGGGGCTGACTCAAAAGAGGGAAAGAAGCCCAGAAGAACCAGCAGCAACTGTTATTCAACAGCCACCCTCTTTGATCTCCACACCGCAGAGAAAATGCAGCTGAGGCTCTGAGAGGAGCTGGGAAAGGGACAGGAGAGAAAAGCTCTGCTGGGAAGGAAGGAAGCTGCACAGGACAGTGGGCTGTTTTTCTGCAGAAGTAATAAAGAGTCCGAGAACTAAACTGTTAGAAGTGGTTTTGTTTTGAAGTGGGAAATCAGACATCTGGATCACAGAAGAGGAGAAATGCTGAGTGTCTAAGTGCAGGGCCGGGAGCCTGGGGTAAGGGCAAGAGTTTGAGCAGATCACTCCGTTGGGCTAGGTGCTGGACCTATGCATTCTCTAGTGACAATATAGTAGAAACTCAAGAGACTTCTCCAGGTAAGAGGGACTGACAGAGTCAGAAAAGAAAGGAAAGCTTAGGCAAGAAATTGGTCAGTCCTAGAGAGCACAGAGGGCAACAGGAAAATGCTATTGTACAACAAAATCCAAGTAACACAGAAAACTGACAGCATGAGGCCTGGAGGGAAGTCAGGATCATCAGGCTAAGTCAAAAAGGGAGAGGAAAATGGGTTCTGGGCAGAGCAGTAACAAGTTATCACCATGGTTTTATTGACTTGTGGCATACAGCAACTGAATTAACAGAAAAAATGACTGATTTAATGGGGAATGTTTTCCCTAAGATGCATCTCGTCATGTATTCTTTCCCCAATACTTAATCGTGTCAAACTTTAGTACACACTCTTCCCCCCTTAAAATTTTTCCTCCACCCCAAATTTTCCTCATTTTTTACAGCGGCAAAATCACAAGCCAGTTGCAGTTGTTAGAGCCCTTTCTCATGTACACAAGTGAGACAAAACAACCAGTTTCCTAACTGCAGATTCATTTATTAGCAAACTCCACCCCGCTTTCACTTATAGCTTAGAATCATTTCCATTTTTAGATACACAGATAGCTTTATTAATAATCTACTATGCTAACCCATACTATGCTAATGTGGGTACATTAGTCTGTACACCAAAACCCTTAGCCTACACTTTGAAAAAATTACGGTGATAACACAGCTTCCTGCTGAGTTTTTCTTCAGAAACACTATAAAAATATTCCAGTCCCTTAAGTTCATATTTGAACTTCCACAAGACTCTTTCTAACTGTGAATAAACTCAGCCATACCAAAAAAATACATGAGTGTCTGTGATTAATAGCTAAAATTGAATATTGGCTGTTACACTTAACATTTGCCGTTTCTGCAACTTGACAGATGTACTTGGCAAAGAACGCATCTATCAGAGTTTACTGGAAGCAGCTAAAGTATATGGCTTCTCATATAAAGTAAGCATTTACTAGTAAATAGTTTGTATCTATGACAGAAGTAAGGTGTTCTCTGGCAGCAACCACTCCGAATTTAAATTAAGCCACCTGCCCCAGACCATCAGCAGGCACCAGGCGCACCTCACCACGTTCCACTGCCCACCCAGGCCGATGCCCCGCTCCTCCCTGCCGCCAGCGGCAGGCGCCTATGAAAGAGCACCCCAGGAGAGAAGCACCGATGATGTTCACCACCTCCAAATACGCCCTAACGGCGTTCATTGGGGTTCGCACCTCCCCAGCCAGACGCTGTTGCTGTGTACCACAGCCTATATACCCAACGCCGGTCGCTGCCAGCTTTCAGCACCCCCAACGCCCCACAGCGCGGCGTTCCACAGCCCCACAGCGCGCCCCGCAGAGGGGGCAGACCCCTCGCCGGCAGCCGGGCTCCTCCGCCGCCTTCCCCTCAGCCCCCCGGCCGGCGGAGGAGCAGGACCCCGGGCCGGCGGCTGCCGAGGGAAAACCTCCCCAGGGCGGCCGACGGCGCGGGGAAGGGCTCGCTAGCGGGGCGGGACGGGGCCCGGGGAGGCCCGAGGCGGCGCTCACAGGTTGATGGTCCTCTCCAGCGTGAGCNCGGCGGGCCCGCTCCTCCCCTCACCGGCGGCGTTTCCCTTGCAGAGGCGGCGGCGGTGGAGCCGGCCCCGTTCCGGCACGGCGTCATCCCCGGCTTCCTGGCGGGCCCGGCCTTCGCGGAGGCGCTGCGCGACGAGCTGCTGGGCCTCGGCTTCCGCGGGCGGCGCAACGACCTCNCAGCCCCCCGGCCGGCGGAGGAGCAGGACCCCGGGCCGGCGGCTGCCGAGGGAAAACCTCCCCAGGGCGGCCGACGGCGCGGGGAAGGGCTCGCTAGCGGGGCGGGACGGGGCCCGGGGAGGCCCGAGGCGGCGCTCACAGGTTGATGGTCCTCTCCAGCGTGAGCGGCTTCGTCTGCTGGATGTACTTGTTCCCGAACTGGTTCACCCCGCGGGGCCAGCCGGTCTGCGAACGGTTGGGCGGCACCACGGACATGGCGGCGCGGCGGGAGGCGGCGAGGGAGCGGTCAGTGCTCAGCGGCGGGAACGGCGTCCGCCATTAACCTCCCCGCCAGGCCGCACACCCTCCGCCTCGCCGGAACCGCCCGCCACGCTTCCGGCGCGACCATAGAGAGGAGCCGCTCTGCCCTCCCCCCTCCCCAGCGCCTCCGCAGCGGGGCGGGAGCGGCCGCCCTCTCCCTGCCATTTTGGCGCCGCGCTCCGCCCTTCCCCCGCTCCCTCATTGGCCAGAGGCGCGCGGCTCCGCCCCTCCGCGCGATCCGATTGGCCCGGCGGGCGNGCCGCGCCGAGCCGGGCCGCGCCGCCCTAACCCCCGTCCCTTCTTCTCTTCCATGGGCCGGCGCAGTCCGAGGAGCTGGGGGGAAGGCCGGAGCCCCACGTCGCCGCGCTGAGGTAAAGCGCCGGCTCGGGGCTTTGCCAGCTCCGGGTGCGGCCGCTCGGGGAGGGGAGAAGCCCTGGCTGGCTCCCCGGGGAAGGCGAGGGCAGCGGGGTGGGCCGGGCGGCGCTCGGCCGCCTTCCGCCACGGTAGTCAGGCAGGAACCGGCCCTGAAGAGCTGAATCTGCTCTCTGCAGGTCGTGGCCCTGAGGGCAGGTACCGGTTTTCCTCCGAGCCGTGCAAGCTGACTCAGCCCTCCTGTACCCGCCACTTCTGAAATGCTTACCCCTTGCCCTTACAACTAATATCGCACTCGCTGCTGGTTATTGTTGGCGATGCTGTGAGCGCTGGGCTGTTTTCCTGGCCAGCTCCTGTGTGGTCCTACAGGAATACAGTGTCTCCGGCAGCTCCTTTAACTGTTTAAACAGTTGGAAGGGAGGTAATAAATTAGTTTAGGCTATGGTGATGTGTTTTATAACACGGGAGGACACTTACCTTGTGCTTGTCTTCTCAGGCATGTTTTATGTGAAGAATTCCGAGCGTGGCTTTCTGCTGTGACCCAGATAGAGCTGGAGCCAACTATTGACATCTCCTGTGCTAAATATGAATATACTGGTCAGTCTATAAGTGATCCTTTCCCCAGAGCTTCAATGGATGTATAGGAAACTAGAGAATAATTCACTACATAACCCACCACAGCCCCTTTCTAGTTCCAGAGGGTCCTAGAAGCTGTCAGCAGCAAACCAAAGCCTCAGAAAATGAAGTCCCAGTTATGGAAAAACTGTTGCTGCAGTCACGTTGCTGATGGCTTTAGCTGGGCCTAGTGTTGTTGCAAGCCCCCGCTTTTCTGGAGATGTGCAGCCCGTGGTTGCATGCCTGCTTGCGTGCACGGTTGTGATGTGCTCAGCTTTCAAATGCCACGATTGAGTTTGTGAAATCTGATGCTAAAATGTCACCTTGGTGAGTCCAGGTTACAGCTGCTCCTAGCCTTTTAGTCATGAAAAATCACTGTAGGAAGGGGAAAGCTTTTACTGCTGTCAGCTCTAGTTTTTAAAATTCTTTTGCACAACCAACTGTTGGTCCAGCTTTTCTGTTCCCAAGGCTCCACCCACCCTATTCCAGCAACAAACCTATTCAAAGGGCAGTTCTGTATTTAAAAGAGCTTGAATCATTATTTAACTCAGGAATCTCTGTCCTCTGTGCCTGGTGACAGCTGTGGAAGGGTGGATGACGAGTTATAACTGCCCGTACCTTCAGAGCGGGCTACTCTGCCAATTGCAGTGCAATCCCACAGAAGTTAATCTTGCAAATCTTGGGCTGGTGATGCTGACGAGTGAAAATGCAGTTCTTGGAGAGGGCGTGTTTTTTCTTGTATCCTTGCGGGGACAAAGCTGGGAAGCAGCCATTGGAATGAATCATGCGTGTACTGGAAAGGCGCTACTGCAGCAAAACGTATGTAATTGCAGATGTTTTGCTGTGCCACGATGATGAGCTGGAAGGTCGGAGAATTGCTTTCATCCTGTACCTCGTGCCACCCTGGGAGAAAAGCGACGGGGGAACGCTGGACCTGTATAGCACAGATGGTAAGAGCTCTGAGCTCACCCTCAGGTGGCTGAAAAAGATGAAGCTTATGTGCCCCTTGCGGGAACTCTCTCCTCAAACAGTACAAGGAAGGTAAAGGGTTTCTCCTTAATCCAGAGAAGCTGATGCGTATGTAAAATTTGCACCTTAGAGATGGGCTGTAGCAGTCAGCCTTTGCAGACAGTGCTAATGGGCGACAGTAGAGAAAAGGAGCAGCTAAAGAAAAGGAGAATATTTTTTTTCCCCCCACTTTTTTGCAAGGGCCAAGAGTGGAGGCAGGATGGAGGGGATGCTTGGAACTCTGAAGTGATGGGGATAACTTCCCTTTCCAGCACCAAAAGTCGGCTGATTCCTCACCAAGCCCTTGCTCTGGGCTCCATCCCTTATACCCAGGTGTCTCGCCAGTCGCAATGTCATGAAGTCAGAGAGAAATGGCAATTTCTAGTGAGTTCCAGTTCATATCTTAACCAGAGTATGTTTTCTTCCTCCTCAGAACACTTTCAGCCACAGCAAATCATCAAGTCATTAGTGCCTTCGTGGAACACGCTCGTTTTCTTTGAAGTGTCTCCAGTCTCTTTCCACCAGGCAAGGAGCTGCCTCTTGTTCATTTTTTTGATTCTCATTGTTGTGGTTATTCACTCTGTGTGTTATTACAGTCCTGATGGGGAGCGAGAGGGAAAGGGAGAAGTGTGGGGAGAATGGGTCCTCATGCTAAGTGCTGTGTGTTAAAGGCAGGGCTTCAAGGAGGACACGAGCTGACAAAGCCAACTTAAACCGTCACTCTAGCTTCATCATCTTGAGGGGAGAAAACTTCCATTTCTATTTTGTGTTGCTTTCCTGGCAAGCCACTGCTGTGCATTTGGCTGTCATGATGAGAGAGATTTTTGTTTGTTTGCTTGTTTTAAACTAGCTCACATTTTTCATGCGGATGCCCTGACTTTGCTCCAGAATCGCTCCTCAGCACATCACCTTGCCCATAAGGCACTTCGCAGATACGGCTTTACCCACTCTGTAACGTAGATGTAGTGCTGTACCCTGCAGTAGAAATGCTGATATGGTTAAGTAGCACTTCATGGCACTTAATAATAATAATAATAATGATCTGTGGAACTGCACGATACAAACACCTGGCTGAAACCGGAAACTCCTGTGGACGTGAGAATACCACGGACTGTAACAAACAGGGCCAAAGAGCAGAAGGTTGGAGAGGAAGAGGATCAGTGATGCAGGTTGGGCATGTCCTCCCCTAGACTGCTTAGGGTTTATTTTTGTGTCATTTATGTCTTACAGTTAATTAACAGAAGCATCTACTTGGTCACTGCCCTAATTGCTTTCAGGTAGTGATTTAATCTTGTCATAAAAATCCATGTTCCACTTAACCTTGTGACTGCCTTCTACTGACCTAAACATAATCCCACACGTTAGCACTATTCCAAGTCCTGTGCACAGTCTCTGATACTGTTAATACAGGCAATAAACTCAGCTTAAATCATAAACTTATTTTTAAAATAAGCATTAATCTTAACTGGGAGTGCCGTAAATCAAAGCCTCCGGACCTCACTGGTTGTGCCCAGAGTATTTGCTGAACCACTGAATCATTTCTTTGACCCTTTTCGTCAGTAAAGCGTAGAGCCTGCGAATTACCGTTAGAGGACCGCATAAGGGTCAGACTGATACGAAGCCTTCACAGCACACACCAGCCTTAAATCCCTCTCAGGCATTGGGCGAAGAGCATTTAGTCAGTACTTCCTAATAGATCTTCAGGTTTTGGCCTTCATGGTTTATATTTCTTCAGGAGATAGCAAATAAAGCTGTGGGTGTTTGCTCAGCAGAGCGGGTCCATGAGCTTCAAATGCCAGGCATTTTAATGGTTTCTGTTTCCCAAGTGATTTAGGATTCGGTAGCTATTCCAAATAACCTAGAACTCCTCTAAGTCATGCAAGGAAAGGGCCACTACAGCTCTGTAACAATCAGTAAGAGCCAAAACCTTTTCAGAACAGACTGTGTTTCTTCTTCTTGTTCCATCAGACTGTTCTAAAAAAAAAAAAAACAAAAAAAAAACCCAAACAAAACAAAAACCCAAAAACAAAAAACCAGTGCAAAGTCTTTATGTGCTATTCAGAAATTCACAACAGTTTGTGGCTTGCAACCAGTCATAAGGGGATGGCTCTCTCTTCACACTACTGTTACAGTACAGCACCCTAGAATGTGAAATTGTTCAATTTAGCCCAATTTACCTCTTCACAATATGATGAAATCAAATTTCACATGGCCATCACTGTGTGAAAACCAGGGGTTTCCACAGACCAGGTTAAATGCCAGGATAGAGGGGCTGCTCTTAGTCTGCTAGATAGGTGGACAAAGAGCCAAAGGTATCAGGCAAATGCCCTTCATGATGGCTTGTATTACAGCACTTTTTAAAAGTAAAAAGACAAAAAAGTAGACCAGTATAGTGTGCTGTGGCCCACAGATGCTCAGTGTTTTCTGGGTTTGCAGATTAAGCTGTGACAGCTAATTTTTGCAGCCTGGGGTAGCTGGTTCTTCAACAGAATAAATGGTAGAAAAATAAAATAGTTACTTGTAATAGCAGAATGACTCAAAGCTCTGAGAGAGAGGGAGTGGATTCTGCTGGGAGTTTGGAGTAAAAGTTTGGACTGTGATTCTTGAAACCTACAATGGACTTGAGCATCAAAGTTTGCTTTAAGCCTTCTTCCTCTAAGCCAAGAATAATCCAGCCTGGTCTAGCCCTTGTCTGACTTCCCTGTGTGTGCAGTAGGCTCTCCAGAGGTCCATCTCCTACCACGAGTCTACGTGGTGCCTGTTACAGCTGGTCCTTAAATGTTTTGTTGTCTAAACAGTAACATGCTGCTCAACGTTGTTCCAGGTGTCAGAAGTTCTGTCTGAGGAGAAGTGCCGCTTGTCAGTGAGCGGCTGGTTTCACGGCCCGTCGATAGTCAGACCTGCACGCCACAGGGAAGCTGCCTTGCCCAGGAGCCCGCACATCCCCTATGATGTGAGCAACAAGCCTGCATCTGCTTATCTGCATTTCTATTTCCTTCATGTTCCTGGAGTACCCGCTACGGGATGCGCTGATGCTTGGGGATGCTTTAATCTTTAATTTATCCCATTCTCTCGTTTGGTTTCCTGCCCATAAATTCGTAGCTCGTTTCTTTCTTGTATATCTTTCTTGACTCTGTACATTTTGCATACCTACAACAGTGCAGAGAATGCAGCAAATACTCGTGGTGCAATGAAATAATGATATAAAGAAAGGAATGGAGCGTGTGTGGGGAGGAACCCAGCCCCGTGGCCAGCTGGGTAAGGGGGAATTGGGGAATCCTTTTTACTTTTGCAAGTTCAGCATTCAAATCCATTTCCCTTTCAGCATGAAATCTTGTATGAGTGGATCAATCTAGTTTATTTGGACATGGACTCCCAAGCTCAAATCCAGGAGGAATTTGAGGAGCGATCAGAAATTCTCCTGAAAGATTTTCTTAAGGTAAGTCCAGTGGTTCAACCTGATGTGGTCTGCTAGAACAGGTCACAGCGCTGGCAGGTGCCACATGTCATGCAGGCTGGGAGAGGCCTTGCTTGTTCGGCTGTTAACTAAAACACTTTCTAGTTTCACTCCCTAAAGGGGAATGGACCAGATGACCTCCAGAGGTCCCTTCCAACCTCACAGTCTGTGATTCTGAGGGTAGATCCCCTCTGCCTGCCCATACGCTGCTGCATAGGGACTCATCAAAAATCACACTCTTTGCTTCAACATTCTTGTTTCCTGCAAGAAGCAAAGCGGAAGGATGGAAACACACGTCATCCTTCCTGCTTCCTAGCCTTGTGGTGACCAGTGTCCTTCCCTGTACCTCAAGCTCTCGCAGCACTTGGGGAACCCGACCTGCGTGTGAAACAAGTGACCCATAATGGTTTGGTCTTACTTGAAAGGTTTTGCTTCTCAAGGCTGCTTCACCTCTGGTTTACTGGGCATCCGTATCTCGGTGAAACTGCATTCTCACCCAGCAGACAATCAAGTAGCATTTGATACCTGGTGGTCACTGGCACTGAAAAGACGTGATGCCCACCCAGGCTGTGCCCCTCCATTCAGCAGTCCTTAGGCGCCTCAAACAAGTTAGGAAAAAAATTAGAGTGCCTTATCTGAGCCTAGACAATGGCTGCTTCTAGCACACCAAGGGAGACCTGGGAGCTAAATGTTAACTTTTCTGCACTATCTTTCTCTCGCAGAAAGAGAAATACCAACTACTGTGTGAAGCTTTGGAGAACAAAGACATCCAGTGGAGCAGCCGGGGACCTGCCAATAAGAGGTGGGGAATGACAGCGTCCTGCACCTATTGATCAGGCCAAGCAGGAGCTGCAGGAGGCTGCACTGGTTGATGCTGCCCCCATGGACGTGGTCCGTGTTGGTTCCCCACTGCTGATACCTCTGCTGTCTTTCAGACTCTATGAGACAGGAGAGGAAGACAGCCTCCCTGACATCCTGAAGAAATTCCTGCAGTTCTTACGCTCTGAGGCCTTGTTTTTACTGCTTTCTAACTTTACTGGCCTAAAGCTGCACTTCCTGGCTCCCTCGGATGAGGACGAAGATGCTGGGGAAGGAAGAGCAGCAGACACTGCTGGGCACAGCAGTCCCAAACCTGAGCAGGAAGAGGCTGAACAACACGCCGGTAGCAATCCCCATCAGCCTGACAGTGAAGCACTAGACAGCAAGACGCAGAACGGTAAGTCAAACAGCAGCAGCGTGAAAGGACTTGAGCAGAATCCTGACGTTAAGGATGCTGGCAGCAGAATTCCCAGTGATTTTCATGGAACTAGCATTTCACCTTGTGCTGCAGCTGGTACGAGGCACCAGCACAAACATGGGACTTGAAGCATGTCAGGCTGGGTATCCAAAATAAGTGACCATTGCAAAAGAATTTGGAATAAAATAATGAGTAACTTGAAGATACCGTTTTGAACAGACTTAAGTCTGAAGGGTGGGACTTCTGTAGGAGTCAAGGCATGGGTGAGGAGCGGGGGTGTTAATTAATTGCCCAATAATCTTTTGTCAATAGTTACACTCCTGCTTCATATAAAGCAGATTCTTGTATGAGACCAAATCAAAAGGAAGAAAGTGCACAGATCAGAAGCAAAGATAATTAGAATTAGAAAACCAATATCTAAAAATAGGATTTAACCTTTCAGAAAATGCTGCCAGCCTAAATAATCACTTAGTTGTCAGCAATGAGATATCATTGCTATAAAAGATTAGGTTAAGTTTGGATTCATGGATTGGTGCTGTTTATTGAAAACGGTGGCTTTGAAGTTTAAGGGTAGAATTTTTGAAAATGCTCATCTTGCACTGAGTCAGGCAAGTTAGTGGACACTGAAATAAAAGGTAATAAAAAAATAAGTCCCACTGAAAATCCCACCAGAACACTTACCTGGCACAAAGGCTTTGTTTTTCTGATTTCCACAGCTCGTCGTTTTGCCTCTTCTATCTGCCATGTTCCTGCCGTGTGATTTTAAACTCACATAGGAGGGCATAGTTTGGGGCCGCATGGATTGATAACTGAGCTAGAGCAATGAGGGGAAAAAAAAAAGGCTTCCCCAGATTCTGATGTATCTCCTGGGATGGCACAGGAAGAGTGAGTTCAGAGCAATATCCTTCTTCACAGAAGCATCTGGTAGTTTCAGTACTTCAAGAACAGATAGGTTGCTGGCTCTTGAAGTTTGGAGCACTAGTGCAAATCTTGAGGGCAAAAAAAAACCCCAAAACAAAACGAGGAACTGGTTAAACCAAAGCACATTGCAGCTTGGCCCCTTTCAAAGAGCAAACCTGGGCCTCCCTCCTCCACATTGGTCAAAGGAGATAATTTGGGGCCACCTCCAGAAAAGAAGTTAACGTGAGATCTGTGGTTTTACTTTTTCTTGACTTCATGCTTTCCTGGAGCTGGCCAACACGGCTCCACCGTGGTGTGGCTGTGCAGGGGCTCGTCCCCTACGTGCCTTGGGCTTCGCAGGCATCTGCTATTGTACGGCTTCATTGTTTTCCCTGGCTTGTTTGTTCCCCCTTCCAGGCTCAGGTACCCCTGTGTGTGCAGGGGAGCTGAGGCGCTGGACCCACGGGCACTATACTCTAGTCCATGACACTCAAGCAACAGAATTTGCTCTTGACCTGCTCTTCTTCTGTGGCTGTGAGGGTAAGTGGACAGAAAAGAGAGAGATCAGTCTCTCCTTACAAGGTTTGCATAAAGGAGGGACTTCTGAATTCTGAGCAGTGCTACAGTAGCCAAAATTTCCCTGCTTTTTCCTACGTAGAAGGGCTCTGCGGACTTTTTCCTAGTCCTCACTTCTCCATCAGCCTTGGTTTCAGTAGCTCTTACTCAAGGATTTGGGGTTGTGGCCTGGGGATCAGCTTTGGCCTTTCCTGCTGGAGCCAGGAGGTGGCGCTTGGGCAGAGGGAAAGGCGGCGTCTCCCAGACCTTCCCTCACTCAGCAGTGGCTCTGGGCACGGTGGAGGGGCGGGTGGCCAGAATACCCACTACGAGTCTTCTATTTTGTCCCTTTTCTCATCAAAATTATCACTGAACCTCCAATTCACAAAGCCCAGGGTTTTCAAAAGTTACTTTAGGCATGTCTAGCCATTTTAGGTTGATTGCTAGTTAGACAGTGATGAAAACAAAAAATCTAAACGTAAGCATTTTGGACCAGCTGAGCCCAGAATGCACGGCTGAAACCACCTGGCACATGCCGGTGATTATACTGAAAGCCTTTTGCATATCTGCTAAGGCAAAACTGCTCTACATGTGAGGAGCAGAGCGCCGAGCAACCTTAAATGGCCTGTCTGTGGTAAAAGCAAATCTGGTACATTTGCTTCAAGATATTTCTAATTTGGAAAAAAAAAAAAAAAAAAAGACTGGCAGGAGATAAACTGGGGATTGTCCTGTGTCCAGGAACTGTGGGAGTGGGGTGGAAAAACGGCATCTCCAGGAAGGCTGTGTGGAGCCTCGACAGTGCTGAACTTTCTAAGAATCTTTCTTTTCTATTTTAAGACTGGGATCCAGAATATGGTGGCTTTACTTCCTACATCGCGAAAGGTGAAGATGAAGAGGTAAGGACCTTGGCTGCTAGCTGCAAATTAGATAAAGTTGTTGAGGGTGGAGAGCCATAATTACACTTTGTCGTAATGCTAGCATAATCCTGAGGGTGCTCGGTCTCGCACCTGCCTGAATTACCTACAGCTCGTGGGCGTAGCTCTGGCTTCAGCTTTGGGAGGCTAGCGTTCACGGTACAGCTTAAGGCTCGGGCCCTGACAGTGCCTAATACCACCTGCGCCTGGTGGCATTTGGGAAGCCTTAGAGGGACACAAAGCTGTAGCAGAGATGGTGCTTTTCCCGGGAAGTGCTGTTTACTAGGGTTGCATTCAGTATGGGTACTCGTGAGAGTGCTGAGCAGACATAAGTCCAGAATCCCTTTCTAACAAATGCTTCGGGTTGAGGGGTATTAAAATGAAAATAGTGACATAGTTCATTTTCCAACAGCAGACCTTTGTTCTGACTGGCTTTTGAAATGGTTTTGTTTGTTTCTTCCTAGGAATGATACCAAAGCCATTTTTGTGGAACTAATCTCCTCCCTTACTTTCATTCCTTCTAGCTGCTGACAGTGAATCCAGAGGACAACTGCTTGGCCTTAGTTTATAGAGACAAAGAAACTATGAAGTTTGTGAAATACATCAATCATCGTAGCTTGGCACACCTGAAAAAGCATCCGAACAGAACGGGATTTTGGGATTTTTCCTTTGTCTATTACGAGTGATGGTGCAGAGTGTGACTGTCACACAGAAAATGGTGGTGGTGGTGGGCAGGGGGCAGGTTTCTACCCCGGCATTCAGCTGGGGCCTGTCTGAGCCCAGACAAACGCTGCTGCCAACTTCATCACACTGTACGGGCTGTTCCCTGCTAAGTGGGGTCCAGGTGACTTCTTTATTAACCGTACAAATGGAAATTCAGTCTCCTCCCAAGCGCTTTGTAACACGTACTCGGACTGCTTTTAATGCTACGTGGAAGGGGGTCATCGTCACACAACTCTGTCAGCTTTCCAGCTGTTCTTTCATGGAAATAGCACGGTGGGATGCAGCTCTAACCTGTCAGGGTGAAAATTACAGCTGTGCATTGCCCCAGGCTGATGACTGATTTCATTTAAAAAAAAAAAAAAAAAAAAAGGAAATGGGTCAGTTAAATGCTTCCAAGTCTGGTTGGGCAAGTTTTGTTACAAAATGCCCAAGACATTTTCTGGGGCTTAACTGTGTTCACTGTTTGTAGAGGCCAAAATAAAGGAGCTGCCATGGGAAATATGAGGTTTTTCCAGCTGCACAACTCTGTGGGGTTGGGACGGAAGACAGCGAGGTTCTAAAGCTGCTGGCATTGACAAGGACTTGGCACTGTAACAAGGAGCAGGACTTCATTATGCTAAATGCTGCGCAGACAGACCCAGATGCTGCCCTTTCTCCAAAGAATTTACAAGCTAAACAGACGGCAGAATGCTCCTGCGTCCTCCTCTACTCGCGTGGGTACGAGGATGGCTCCGTGCTTCAGCTGTGGAAGGGTTGTGGCCTCAGAACAGGGGAGGTGGGCTGGCAGCAGGAAGGCGGTAACTCACCTCTCCCTGGCTCCTCATCCACAGGCAGGAGGAGGGTCCCCAACAGCGTAGCCTCGCGTCGCGTTAGCTTTGTCCTGGGGTCTGCAAAGCTCCAAGGTGGCTTCCGTCACTGGAGATCAGCTCAGATCTTTCCAGGGAGCAGACCCGCAGCTCCTGTGGTAAACGGCAAGAAGGGCGGTGGTCTTGGTGCGGTACCTCCCCCCGCTACACGCTTTCAGCACTGCTCAGCCGCCCCACGGTCGCTGCGAGCAGGACTCTGCCAGACGCGGCGTGCAGCCCACCAGAGGTGCTGTTGCAGAGCAGCGCGGTTGCTTCGGGAGGCAGAACACCCCGCTGGAGGCTCAGCGCTGGCCTGCAGGTGCTTGCCTGAAAGTTTTACTTTTTGGCAACAAAGAGGCACAGGTGAACCTCAGCTCATCCGAGCCAGACAGTGCAGGCCACGGGCTCGCAGCGAGCTGGGTGGGGAGAGCGTGTGCGCATTATTTTTCCTCCTGCCTCTCTTGGGTTGGGAGAGGGTGGCTTTGGATTAGTCTGCTGCCTCTCCAGTTCAGGCCTGTTGAAGACCGGCGCAGCGGTGTCAGACCACGGCCGGCCGCAGAGCAGCAGTAAGCTCGAAGCAAGGCTGGCTGCGCCCCTCTCCGCGCCGCAGGACGTCCTTCGGGCACGCCTTCGTGAAGATACGGGAGCAGCAACCTTCAGCTGGGATCCCAACACACAAGGTTTGAAAAAGGAACCACTGAAGCATGAAGCTGCTGCCATTGCTTCTAAAACGAAAGGCGTCTCACGCCCCGCTGATACCAGAGCAAGGGGAGAACACGACCGTTTAGAGCCAGATGCGCTGGAGCGTATAGTTTCAGTGTCAGTCCAGTCCTGGACTACGAGCAGTTGCTCGGTTCTAGCCTTTCCTTCCTGCACCGCTGGGCAGGGAGAACAGCTGGAACGTGGTTGCTCCGAGCTGCTATTGGAGATCTACACCACCTTGTTCACATCCTGACTTGTCTCCCCAGGCTGGCTTCTCCGTGCGCTGCCGAGACTTTCTTGCTTCGTTTTAATTTTCGTTTGCTACTGTTTTATGCTACTTACAAAGACAAGGGGATGAAGCTAGAAACAAATCCTGAAGTGAGGACAGGACTCCCTTCTGTGTGAATCGCTGGTTTCTGAGGCACTCTGCTTCCTGGGCAGCAGCTATTCTTGGGGAGAAAAGTTCTTATTCTGAGCTGCTCCAGTAGAAAGAGACAAGTAGTGGAGGTGTCAAAGAAAAGAAAAAAAAAAGCAAAATTGTTTGGGTCATTTCGAACAAAGGTGACAGACACCGCAGCTATTCACAGCATAGTCAGCTAGGCAATGTTGGGAGTAAGTTAATTAACAAAACGAAGTTACTTATTCTACTGCATTGCCAACCTAAGAGCGTGCTTGGTAGATCTTGGAACAGCCTCCCAGAAGACTGGGAAGAAGCTGGGCGCTCTGAAGCTTGCTGCTTTTTAATAATAAACAATACACTAGAGGGCATACCAGCCTCTGCTTGAGCAAGCCCCTATCTATCTGATCCCACACGGAACCACCCTTCTGCCTCCGGTGACCGAGATGAAGTAATTTAAGAAGCCAAATTTGCAGCTAGCATTCAAAGATTTAAAAATCAACACGTCTCTGCTCTCCTGCCCTTCCTGTTCAGTCCCGGAAGCCAAAGGCAGCCCCACGCATGGCTGGCGCGCAGGTACAGGGGAGACCCCGCTCGCCGAAATGTCAAATGACATGAGCTGCTGGGGGAGACAGGTCTTCGTTTAGACTGCGCCGATAATGGGCGCCCTCTCTATAGTTGCTCTTGCTGGATTCAAATCTGAATTTACAATTAGGTGTGGCTGCCTGCAAAGTACTCTGATCATTATGGAAAGGAATATGAAATACATACATACCCACAAAATGAATAAGCAGGACAATATAGAAAAATAGGATCGAGAACAGTAAGTGAACAGAGTTACGGAGTGTGAGCAAGAGAGAACAGAAGCGTCGTACTGGGCAAGATGGCCTCGTGCAGCCGTCCATCAGCTCGGCTGTGCGCGGACGCACGTTTCCCACCGGCTGGCTGCACCTCCACAGCCTGGCATCTGCTGCAGGGTACCGGCAGCTTTCAGTTACTGAAGTGCCGAGTTACGCAAATGCTTCACAACACATCTTTCGGGATTTGGTGGTTATCAGTTTGGCAAGTAGCTGAAAACAGGAACAGTTCAATATGGAGCAAGGTAAAACAGTTTGGCTGTAGACCAGACTAAAGGAATGGTTTTGGCATTCATAAACATGCAGCAAAGTTCTGACATCAGGTATTCAGTGAATTAGTATTAAGTAAGATGAGCAGCAATCCACAGGACTTGAGAAACAGGGGCTGAGATCAGATAACCTGTTGTCAAGGGTCAGTTCCAATTGTTTTGTTGGTGGGGTTTTTTTTGTTTGGGTTTTTTTTTTTTTAACTCCAAACTGGAACTTGAACTGGGACACTGAAAATGACTGTTAGACAGATCCCTCTTCAGCGGGCGCTGATCCAGCAGGGTACTGCTGCAGTGTGTTTCCCAGGCAGCGAAGGGCCGCATGAGGAAGGCTCCAGCCCAAACTGAAGTGCCCCAGCGGGGCAGACCGAGGTCCAGACCCGATCCCCAGCGCACGTACCGAGGCGTGGTGCCATCTAAGCAGCCTTGTCCATGCATTTTTAGCAACATGCAGCTCTACTAGTGTGGTTTCAGAGGTTATGCTGTACTTGACCAGCAGCTTAACCTGCTGGGACCAGTTCCCTCCCGTACCTGAGAGCAGGATCTCTAGGCATTAGTCCTGGGCTGAATTGTACCAGCGGGGACCGTTTCCACTGATCTCCTGGTGCAGATTCAGCTTGCGTCTGCTGGCTGCTGCACGCCAGCCAAGGGCTGCTTTATTTCAACAGGCAACTGCAAACCCGGTATCACTTCAGCTTACGGGACGTGGATTTTACATTTGGCAAAGATAAAAGTTGTTTTTACAGGAAAATAGATGACAAATTTGTTGTCAGAAACTTAGCCAGGGGAAATGAGCCTTATCAGAGGCCTGGACTGTGACCGAAAGACTGACCTCGCTGCCAAGGGCAAAACAGAGCTGGGACTGGAAGTGCCTGGTGCGTAGCCCTGAAAATCAGGCTGATGGGAAAGTTGCTTTCTGATCAGAGCCACTCTCTTATCATTGAAGGGACTACGTAAACGTAAGTAAGCAAGCGTTAGGATTTTGAACGTGAAGAACAAAAGGAGGTTGAAACAGTGGGAACAGGTACAGCAGGTGGCAGAAAGCCCAGCACTTATGCCAGGAGACTGTTCCATAATCAAGTCTTAAAGCTCGCTTGCTTAGAACAGCATGGGTGGCTCACCACCCCTTTTACCAAAGAGCTGGATTTGACTAACGACCAGGTTCTTAAAAGGATTCAAATGAGCTCCCGCTGCAGATCTGAAGTGACAGATCTCTGCTTTTGGCAGTGCAGTTCTCCGTACTGAAGGGGCTGAAGCAGCGGCAAGAGGCCGTTTTGGGGATTAAAATATTGCAAGAATTACATTCCCCATCCAACTGGTTGCATGCTCACCAGTTGCTCTTTAACGAATGGTGGGCTGCTGGCTTTAGTTCAGCAGTGGCAAGTAAGAGACAGGCCAGTTACAGGACGCGAATACTGACGGCCCCGACAAGCTACCCACGAACTTCGCCTCACAGAGGTGGACCGCCTCCTCCCCGCTGCGAACACCGATCCACGCAGTGGTAATGCGATGGATGGCGCGGGAGCTAGGAGCACTGGCGCCCAACCTCCATCCCGTGCAGGATATTTTTAGCTTCTAGAAGAAATTTGCTTTGGCAAAGGTTCTAAAATATCTTTAGATCTAAGATACGGCCTTACTGTAATATTTTAATCCAATTCTAAGAAATCCCACAATTAATAAACAGGTTTGAGCCAGGAGCCAAGAGATTTTTCAATACCTTCTTCTTTTGATCCCATTAAGCACTGCCAGCTCTTCATAAGTATGCACCAGCTTGGGTGTGTAGTTTGTGTTTGTTGTTCCTGAAATGCGCCCTTGTCCACCTCAGTACCTGCCGTTTTTTCCAGCAGCGGCAGCACGGTACCAGTAGCTGGAAGCAAAACTTCCTGCAATCCAGGTGTGGGGAGAGTGTCGGATATGAAACAGACTGCTTCCTACCTGCGTGGATCACAGAGCTGGACGGCTTTCAAAGATCTGCCGGCTTAAAAGCCAGCGAGGAGATGTTATCCCTTTGGTGCTTCTAGTGCACCGAATTGCAGTTACCTAGAAAGCAGCACATCCCTGCAATGAAACCTGGGATTCTCCGACACAGAGACTTTAAGTGCTTAGTTTAAGTGCTGGGTGCACGCAGAGACCACGCCGCAAAACCAAAAAGGTTTTGGGGTTTTTTTCCCCCAACAAATAAACTTAACCGTACGCATCTCCCCAACTAAATCAGACCAAAAGCAGTCAAACCAGTCTATGTTTTAATGGAAAAGGCTGATGCCTTAACTACAAAATATATTAAAATACATAAGTTACTGTAAGAAAAATAACTGTTCCAAGGTTAAACCTCCATCTTGCATAAATACCACATCTGCACTTAAGCTCTGATGCTTTCTTCACAAAGCTTGCTGTCCTTTGGCCTGCGTAATAACATTTATTGTCCGATGGCTTAACTAAAATGCTACCTCTGCAATTACTTCACCGTACAGTGGAGTAGGGGACTGAATTAACTGCTTGTCATTACTGGTCTGTTGTCTGCCCACTGCCTCTGTGCAGCTGCTGCTCCTCCCGTCGTTTTAGGAAGAGGCTGTTCCCACACACATTATCCTGAACAGCATGTTAAAGTTGTTGCTTCTTATTGCGTCCCGACAAGCACTGATCACTTGTGTTTTAGGTTTGCCAACTGTAAAGAGAAAAAAAGGAAAAGAAAAAACACTTCAGTAACTGAGTAAGAAACTGGTAAAAATACTTATTAGGTCTAGTCTCAAAATTTAGCGGTTTCTTTCAAATATTTTCAAACACACTGTGAAGTGCCCCCTTTTTTCTAATACGTAAATAAAATCCTTTCTTTAAAGAAGAATTTTCTGCAGTGTCATTATAGTAGAGCTTAAAGGGCTTGTTGAAAGGGGAATGCTATAAACACATAAAAAATACCTCCTTCCTCAAAGACCTACAGAATTAATAATATAAATAGCCTTGCTTAAGTTGATAGCTTTTTTTTTGAAGCAGATTTATAAATGAAGAACTGAAACACTGCTTTAAAAATGCTTTTTAAATTGTGTTCAACAAAACTAGCGATTTCTATACCACTGCTTTGAACTGTTTTTTCTAAAACGGTGATCCCAGATGATACTGGACACTCACAGTTCACTGTCACAGGCAATTGGCTACGAAAGATTACTTCTACTAATTTAGCTTCAGGCCAAAAATCTTGAAGTCACTTAACTAACCCAGGTGGCCTCCAAAAGACGTTACCTGCCTCAGTGGGGTCCAAGACTCCCCGTTCCCTCCAAACACACACACTTACCACGTAACCGCCCAGCCCTCTGGATTGCCTGATTCACAGCTTTCAGGTTATTCAACAGCTCCGTGTGGTTGTTGCAACGAATTTTGTATTGATTTATTAAATCTCTGTTAAGATCATACAGCTCGATGTACCGTGTCTTCATGTTTTTCCTGGGGGAACAATCAGTCCAGTTATTTGCATCTCTGGGGACAAGAGTGTCATTCCTTGTTTGTCAACATAAAGGTGTAGCTATACATGGTTGTGATGGCTACCATGGTTACCCGCATGTCTTCCAGCTACAAGACACCAGACTTGTCTAGACATGTAGGTTATACTCATTATTGTACTGGGAAAAAAAAAAAAAAAAAAAGGTCTGTTTTTGTAGTTATTTTATCCGGCAACCCGAAGAGGAGATGCCACTTTCCCCAGTGAAAGTAACACTGCCCTGTGTTAGCTCATACCTCTTTACTGCTGCTCTTGACAGTAAAGACAGGACATCAGCAGGAGAACACAGTCAGAGTGAAAGGACTGACATCTAACATTTCTTTCTTGGTGTTCTCAAGAGTTCACACACCACGGACAGCTTTTATCATCTTCTTCCCCTGCTGTATCTCTTCTAATTATGTCACCATCTTAAGGTTGATTCACCCCACCTGCTCCATGCTAAGCCCCTACCTCTGTCCTTTTGTCTTCCCCAGGCTGGTTTTCCACCTAAAGAACAAGACAAGGCTCAAGGAGAGCTCATGGTGGGACCAGCAAAGGTACCAATTCTACATCAAGAGTTGTAACTAGGAAACCCACTTGTGATAAAGAGGTTGTTGTGCTCTTTTCTGCCTGAAAAACAAAGAAAAACAAAGACTGGCTGTTGTAAACCCAAAACACACAAGCTAAGCAGCAGTTGCTCACATGTCTCCCAGGAGTCGCGCGTCTTCCGCCTGAACCAGCATGCTGCGGATGAGGTTGGAGTGTTCAGCCATGTCGGCAGTGAGCCTCTGATTCACCGCGTGGTGTTCGTCCACCTGGCCAAGGCAAACAGTCATGAGAAAGGGCCCCGGCACTCTGGGCGTACAGGTAATTGTTTAAGCTAAACCTTGGCCCAGTGTAATAGGAAATAACATCCCAACTTAACCTACCAGCATCCCTGGGACCATTCCCCTTCCCCTCACCCTGTGGCTGCCAGAGCGGTACCCTGTCCCCCAGAAGCGAGTGATCAGGCCGAGATACGGACCTTACTCCCTGACCCAAACCCACAGCTCAATCTCCAAGGCAACATATTTATGTTATTCTGAAGAATCAACTGCTGGGGACCAAGGGCCTGTTCCACAGAACAAAGAATAAACAGAAAGTTGAGGGTGTCCCATTGTCTTTGGGACAGAATATATAGTGAGCCATCGCTGGCTGATTTCCACAAAGAAGATAAAGCAGTTCAGAGATCCTGTCATACAAATGCACCCAGTGACTGCTTAGCTGACAATTTAGAAATGCCCAATGCCTCCTCACCTTGACCAACACTTTCCGTAGCTCCTCAAAATACACAGGGAAATCTGCTTCCACCTGCAAATCTTCGATGGCCAGAAAGGAGGCCATTGACTGGATAATGTCACCAGCCAGATCAATATCATCCGTGTTGATGGCAATCTGTCAGAAAGGAAAGAAAGCACTTCAGCGCTCTTCCATGGCAAAACATCTCCCAGAATTGCCCAGCAGGACTGCCTCTCCAACAGTTACTCAGACCCAAAAGCAGTTCATTCTATCAAGAGGCAAATTGTTGCATGAGCAAGCTCTACAGCTTTAAGTAGATAAGGAGACAGTGATTTCAAAGGGGCTTTTATTCAGGCCTGGGGCAAAGAGGCATCTGTGTGTCCAGGACCAGTGAAAGAGTTACAGGCAGCCTCTGTGCCTCAAATTATGACTCCCTGAAACCACTCTGTGTGGGAACAAATACCTTCCTACAGATCTGTAGGCTAAGCAGTTTTCTTCATTACCTGGCTCTGGAATTTTACCCACTAACAGTAAACAGACACAAAAGTTTCCAAAAACATCCCTAAAACATGAGGGCTTCCTCTGCCTGTTCAATCCTGCTTATTTTTTACTTCCTCATGTTGGCACCACCCTTAAGTTTCACTGGAGTATAATTAAACGGGTGTTCCTCTTGTCCATGAAGGTACTCACCTCTCCGCCGGGCTTGATTTTGATGCAGAGCTGTCCTGCATTACGAAGGGAAGTGAAGCAAACCTGAAAGGGAGCGCTCTGAAACTCTGCATCCTCTGGTAGCAAGAAGCTCTGATTCAGCCACATAACCACCTTGCAAAAATAAAATGAAGAGCATCAGCCATCACCTGTGTGGAAAGCCTGGAGATCCAAGCAACGTCCCTGCATGCAACGTGCACCAGGCTCTCTCAGGGTACCGTGGAAATTTAGTTCAGTAAATTCCATCCCCTAAACCCACATCATGAACTTGTTAGAATGGGGACAGTTGATTCCCTGCTGAATATTTGTAACAAAATCAAATCCAACAACCAGAGACCACAGCCCAAGGTCAAAACAAAAGCCCAGGCCTGGAGATCGGAGAAGGCTGGGAAGCAAGGCTTGGGTCTACCACAAGAATATAAAGGAAAGTTTTGTTTCTTCTTGGTTTTTGCCTTGGCCATTTAAGGCAATAAAGGTCAGTAAATATGACAGAGCCCTACAGTTATGAGGGAAATAACCAGCTCTATTACTGCCATCCACAATTCAGATCTTTTAGAACCAAAGCTACAGCACTGCTGCTCATCTGTTGTGAAACTGAGCCATTACCTGGGCTCTGCCCTGCCTTTTTCCTGTTCTCTGCCCGTTTACAAAACTCATCACTCACACAGGGCTCCTGCTGCTGGCAATCCATCAACTGCCACACAGCAAACAATTTAGTATCTGAAACGCCTCATGTTCTCAGGCCATTAGTTCCTGCAGCTGCAGGAATTCCTGAAGCAGGGAATGCCTCAGTTGAGGTATCTTTTAAAGAAGGAAAAAAAGCACCGAGTCAAGTTGTAATACACAGACTCCAAGGCCAGCAGTGCAGTTCACTGCATCATTTTTCCTTTGGTCTCGGCAATCTCAAGCTAATTGCAAACTCTCCACCTGCAGTATCTGTACACAGGACCGGGAAATAGGAAGCAGAGCAGAAACTCACCCTTTGCGGCCTCTCATTCGTTGTACAGTTAACAAAGCTCAGCGGCTCCGTGGCTGAGTCCGGGCTGCTCAGGGCATACATGGAAAAGCGGGGAAGCTGTCTTGTCAACTCAAATACATGGAACTGTGTGCTGGAAGCAATCCAAAGGACAAAGAGACAGTTACTAACATACCAGGGATTCACCTATTGCAACGGTTCCTGGTCCTTCTTTAGCTGGCTACTGACATCAGCAGCTTCCAGCTATGTAATCAGCTGCTCACCATTTCCCAGAAAAAACACTGGAACTTGGAAATTCCAGGCTTAGCCCATCACAAGGTTGAATGATCCCTCCCTACTGCTTACATTTTCCATAAACCTTCCAATGAAATATATTCTCTAGGCTAACACATTTAAGGTCTTACTATGTGATTGAATATTTTCTTTACAGGTTCAATGAAGTCTTATTAAAAGCAATAATAATGACAAATAGAGAAAACAAAAAGGGAATTCAGTCCCATACATTCTTTCTGCAGTGGTTGGCTATAGCTCTCAAAATATGCCTCCCTGTTCAGGGAAAGGATGCTGCTCCCTGGGGCACCGCCAGTTCTGGCCCATGGGATCAGGGAGAAAGTTACTGTCGTGTGTACATGAAGAGACGCGTGTGTACATGAAGAGACATCTTATTTCTATAGGACACTGGAAAAGAGTTGTCTTGAAATCCTGCATATGCTACTTTCTACTTGCCCTGAAGACAAATGGGGCCAGGGTTACTTTGTAGCTTGAAAGATGCCACTGTGCCTCCGGGCCTGCTCAGGGACTGCGTCCAGAGCCACCATTCAGGGCCGGGAGAGGCAGCCTCCTGGAGCAGGCAGCCTGGATACAGCCTCTACCTCTGCCGGCTCCCTCCAGAGACCCACCGTAAGGGATCTCCTGGACAAGAAATGCTCACTGTTCCCCTAAAGGCAGAGGCAGAGCACAGCAGATCCCAGGGACTCCAGAGCATTTAGACTTTGTTTGGAGAAGAGCTCAGCACCACAGGTGCAAGAGTGTTTTTAAGAAAGCATTCCAGCTCTCCTTCCAGTAACACAGAGAAGTGGGGCACCAGGGAGTTAACGGTGCACTTCCCACGGGACAAGCGTGAAGCCACATCATTGCTGTTTCCTGGTCACGCAGTTGGCTCTGGAGACCAGCAGAGATCACAACACAAAACTCACCTGTTCCTGTAACCCACAAAGGCTTTGATGTGCAAATCCACAGGGACATCTTTGGGTGGAGTAAGGGGAACACGAACACAACCGGAGAGGTTCTGGAGACTGGGATGTACCACGTGGCTCTCTCCTTCAAATATGCCCTCAGCAAAGATCAGCACAGCACGGATGATTGTGTCTTAGCAACAGGAAGAAAAAGCAGTTCCTAAATTAACAGCTGTCCTCTGGCAACAAACCACCACTCTTTGCAGAATTAAGCACAGCCAACTCTTTACACCCCTCCTCTGAATTGTTAAAATATCCCAGATGACCAGCACTACCACATCTGGAGCTGACCGCATCCTCAGCACGCTGGTGCGAGGTGAATTCGCTACCTTGGCATAGTTCCAGTTTTGCATAAAAGCCAGCTGAGGTCCAGCTACATTCCTGCAACACCCTCACTAGCACAGCTGTAGGTTAATGTTTAGAGTCAACACAAGGAGTGTTGCAGGGATCACCAAAACTCATTTCATCCAAGTTAAATGTTAATTGGCTTGGAAAATAACACATAACAGGAAACAAATTCCATCTCTCCCCTGAGACCCATCAAAGGAACACAGCTTGATTCAAAACTCTGTGAAAGGAAAGCAACCACAAAGGGGAAATTACAGACAATAAAGGGGAGACAGGCAAATCATCAGCTAAATATAACTAAACGTTTGCATGAATTTACATGAAATGAATGTCAATGGTTGCAGGTTACCGCTCACCATTTGTGGTGGAAATAGAGAGCTCCACATGGGCAGACTGGCTGTCAGAGCCCAGCTGAACGGAGAGGGCCGTCTGGAGTTGGGTATTTGCTGGAATCACACCTCTCTGCCCATCAGCTTCCTTCAATTGAGCATTCAGTTCGGCCTGTTGCAAAACACATACCCTTCAGTATCAGAATTTCAAGATTTTCATTCAAGCAACCTAGAAAACATACACATAAGTCAGTTCTTTTTTTCTTGCAGGAGAAGGTTGTGCTACAGCAATTCCCAGACACTTCACATTGCTATGAACAGCAGCTGGATTAGGCATGGAGCTGTGGACACCTGTGCTACAATTTGTTCAAGTGCTTTACTGTCACTGGAGCTCAGCTCTGTACCCAAACCTTTATTCAGGAAAAGCACTTAACATATATTCAGTTTTAAGCACAAGTTTATATAATTCCATGCTTTTGCTATGGTGGTCATTTACTGTTCAGATATGAGTCCCCTCTTTCCTCAGACCATTTTTTGAAGCTCTTTATTTCTGCACCTCCACCATCAAGCCACAAGTGCGCTTCCTACACCCTGGCAGTGCTCCCATTCACCTGATCCTCTCAAACAATCCCCTCTGACCCCCGAGTTGGTTCATGCATTGAAAATTACAATTTGTAGTCATAAGCCAAAGCACAGGGCTGAAGAGAATCCAGCTCCAAACACAACGGCTCTGTCAAGACGAAGGAGCAAGGAAAATGTTACTTATTAAAATACAAAAAGCAAGTTCTGAACTTGCACAAGGAGCAAGCCAGATGCAGAAGCAGGAATCCCCAGCAGACAATCTCGCTGCATCCTAGCAGGTTACAGCTCTGACTTGTCTGGACTGCCCTATGACCACTTCCCACATTACTCCGGATTTAAAGCAATAGAAAGGTGTGTTTTGGCCATACACATTGTTGAAGTAGTACCTTTGCATTTTCCTCATAATTTCTTAATTCCAGAAGCAGATTTTGTTTCTTTTGACTAAGTTCTCGGATCAGATCCTGCTCAGCACTTGCATCCATTAGGTTTCCTTTCATCTCCTCACCTCCTGGCAGATAGCCTCGGACTGTACAGAAACAAAACATAGCCAAAGCCTTTCACAGCCTCCCCAAAACTTTAGTTTCTGTAACAAGACCCCCTTGTACCACCTCAGCAGCAGACACTGATTCTGGTCTTCAGCTGGTACCATTCAGCTGAAAACCTGAGCGTTGATTTACACCCATAGAGGCTTTGACTTTCCTGGCGATCAGGACAAGAGAACTGCACATTTAAAAAAAGAAAAAAGGTGAAATTTCCAACCTGTCTTTAAGCTGTCTTCACCTGACCAGACAAGTGCAGCACCCAGTCCTTTTGCGAGAGGATTCCCACTGCAATCATTGTTTCAGGTGCTCAGGCAAGTTTGCAATTATGCAAAATTAATAAAATGTGTTCCTGGATTTCTAAAGCTGGTCAGAGGAGTTGTTACTCTGTCTGGAGGTGACTGTAAGTCACTGTCAATCAGCCAGTAAACAAGATTTACCCACATTAGTTTTTCCCCAAATCAAGGGATACTTCACTTCGGTGGGTAAGACCTGTTTCCCCGTAGCCCAGTGGAGCACAGAGTTATGGAAATATCTCCAACTGCCTGTGGAGACAGAAGAGCCGAACAGATGATGAGACAAAGACGCTTGCTATAAACTTCCACTTTGCTCTAGGGCTGTGTGCTCGGGTTGCAGCTGACAATGAAAGCCAGGGACAAAAATCTTATACCTGTGAAGAATATGCTGCCTGACTATGTAACCCCAGTAAAAAGTCGCAGGGAACTTGAAAAGCATTTAGCATGCACACTGTCCTCCGAAAGGACCTGCTTTGTTATTTCTGAGTAAATCATTCATTTAAAATGAGAGCAAGACAGAAAATACACTGGAACACAGAAGAATGCCTCATGTGAAAGGATGCTGGCCCTAAACAGAACTCTAATGACAAGGACTATGAGAATGCATTGTCCATATAACCCCAACAACAGGGCTATTACTATTTAATAATGCCTGAAAGCTCCAGCCAAAAGGGATCCCCATTGTGCCAAAGTTTGTTTACGATGTACCCATCAGAAGAGCGTGATCATGTTCAGTGTTATTAACCTACTCAGCTCTGCTAGGACAAGGTACCCTCAGAACTGTGTACAATGCTCCCCTTCTGTAAGCTTGGGAAAAAGGTTTATATGCTGAAGCCCAAGCGCAGCGCATCCCCACAGCCTGTGATTAAGACAGACAGCAAAACACTGTGCTATTTAACAAGGCCAGGCTTTTGTTCCAAATGGGTTGTGCCAGACCTGCTTGTCTCAGGCCACTGACGCCAAGCAGTCGGATAATCACATCGGTGTCTTTCCTGGAGCCATCCCTGTAAATTCATGCTGAGCTTATTTAAATAATCTGTGATCATATTTGTTTCCACTCACAGTAACCAGGTCTGACTTCTTGAATGCATGGTGGGATAAATCCACCAGTTCTCCAGTCTCAGGATAGCATTTTCCAGCAAACAAAGGACTGCTAACATCTAAAATTCCTAATGTAAAAACTATCCATCTTTAGAAGAAAACCAAAACACACATACCCTTAGCTCTCTAAACCCCTTTACCTGCTGTAAAGCAACCAAAGAATTATCACATATAGGAAAAAAGATTTCCTATACATTCATCTATCATAATGTTGCCTGAAGAACCACAGTCTGTACTGAATATAGTTCTCTTTGCATTATTAGGATGGGACTTCTTCCGTTAGGCAAATTAATTTTGATGGCTTCTTGAATCATAATGAAACACATGCTGATTATCGCAGAGAAGGCAACATTCAAAATCCTGTGTGCACAAAGCATAACTCAAAATTCCCTTAACTTGGCATAAAGCGAAGGGAATTTGGCACACAAAAATGCCTATGGAACCGAAACAATGTTTAGCTAATCTGAGATGATGTGATGTGCCTGATATTATTGTGTAATAAATTAATATCCTAAACAACGCTCTTACCTTCACCGTCAACTGAACAGCAGATTAACTGGGTGCTCCCATCCATTCTGTAATCCCCCTCCACCACTCCTGCAATTGAGGAAGCAAAGTTGTCCTTAAAGATGACCTCCCCAGTTCGGTCACTGCGTGCATCAACCTGGAACAACAGAGAGTTCCAAGGCACAGCATGAACAGAAAAGCTAACTCCAAAATATATGTCATGCCGTACTCCGAGCTGTTAACTGAAAGCCAGCTCTGCTCACGGAACTGCAGGTGAACTGGCAGCGCTGCTGATCAGACCACCACACATGAAAAAAACACCATCACGAAATGACCTCTAGACAGACTCAGCTAGAAGGAACTGCTCCTGGGAGATGCTTCCCTAAGTTACAAACAAGAGGAAGGGAAGAAGGGGAGTGCAAGTCTGCACCGGGAAGGTTATACACACATGAATGCAGCAACGATGGGACTGAACCTTAATGCAGTATTTACAATCTCTCTTTTTAGCTGCAGCCCCTATGTGGTGAATTATTTTTGTACGCAAATACCACAACCTTCAATTATCTTCCAGTGGAGAAGAACGGCGAGGGGGACTCAGTTCCGTGCAGTGTCTTTTCCAAAGCACGGGACCCAGCACTACTCTTTCTAGGAGCTAGGGACTGTTTCAGACCAACAAGCAGGGTAGAGACTGCCAGTGAAAAAGAACAGAAAAAGAAGTAAAGCAAGGAGAGGCTCTCTCTTTAACAATGTTATATACCTAATCCAACATAAGTTACAACATATCTGGGCTCTAGACTGCCAGCTTGATATGAAGTTAATTAAATTCCCCCAGGCTAATGACAGTAATAAGAGGTGTGAAGAAAAAAGCATAGCTTTACAAAAAAAACTGGCAAGCTGCATTCAGGAGAGATTTGGAAGCTAGAACAGTCATTTCTGGCAAAGGGGAATACCAAGCAACAGGCTTAAGAGACTAAGAATGAGCTGTATAGAACGCCTTTACATAAAATTAAATAATGCTTGATTAATCCTGCCATAGTCAAGACTGACGCTGCTCTCCTGTTACATAACCGCTTTGTCTTCCCCGTAGTCCGAGAACATTCAGGAAACATCGCAGAGGATTATTAGCATGTGCTCAAGACACTCAAGAGCCCTAGGATGTGGCATGTGATCTCTGCTACCATGGAAACAACTCACCACTCCTTAGCAACTGACTCTGAGCTAAGCAGAGGAAGCCGCTTTTCTCTGATCTTGCACTTGGCACAGGATTCAGCAGCCAAACTAGGTTTACTGCAGTAGTTATTTAGCAGGCGGTTTTCAACAGTCTTTTTAATTTTTTGGCTTTCAAACAATTTAACAGCCTTGTTCGAACACAGCTTCCAGATTTACAGCTCCTCATTCCCCTTCTGTATAAACTCACCTTTCCATTGGACCAGCCAGTGATCAACTCACACACACCATCAGAGTTCAGGTCAAATGCATGTATGCTCATTGCATGGTTTTTAGACTGTGGACAGAAAACAAAGAACAAATTAAGCTTGGGTACATTTTCAAAATTGCACATGCTTGACACATGTAAGACACTGGAGTATGAGACTGCAGAGTCTACAGAAAGAAATAGAAAAATGTCTCTTAACAGGAAGTTTGAGCATCACTATCTGTAAGGTCACACACATCTCTGAAATCTTAGCCCCTGCATTACAAATCCAGTCCACTGCTCTCAAAGAACCTGATCTTTCCTTTAAATACATTTTCATCCAAGCAGATGATTAGAACTCACAAAAACAAAGCATAAAAAGCCAAATTCTTGGGGGTGGGGGGAAGGATCAGGGCTTCAACATTGTCATAAAATGAGACCGCTGAGGAAAGCCATTGGCCTCTTCCTGCTGCCTCCCAAGGAGTCCTTTCACTTACTACTATTACATAGACTGTTCTAATCCATGTTATATTAAGAATATTAAAATGAGCATCAGGAAAGGATCTTGACAATATGATTTGCTGCAGCAGCAAATTGCTCTTGATGTGAAAATTAACTTCAAACATAGACAATGCAAGATTAATTCGGTCTCTGAAAAACAGTTTATTGATTCAACAATACAGCCAGAGGCATTTTCTAACAGTGAACACAAATTTCTCTGTTGCATCTTTGTTGCTTAAGCAACTTGCAAAGCTGAAGCATCCCTAGTTGTACTATCAGTGGTGTTTAAGCCATCACCAACAGTCCCAAAAGCACTGAAGGAACTGACATGGTGTCCTCTTCACACGTATCTATAAAAATAGGTAGATTTTTTAAGAAAAAAGATTACATTAAGTGCTATGCACAGCAGAAAATTTCAAATTCATCTAAGGAGTCAGGATAACATCAGAATGACCTGAGATTAGGTACCAAATCTCCTAGCAGCTTTCCAACTTCCAGTGATGATTGATATTCTAACATTGGACTAACCTTAATCCTCCAGTAGCGGGCTGTCTTGTCGTAAACTCCGACCGTCCCATTAGAGAGAGCATAGCCAAACCGACTGCCGTACATGGGGCTGAGTGCAGTAATAGTCTTGTGGGGGGGAAACAAGGGAGAGATAGCATACAGGAGTGAAAACTTCTGCATCTTCAGGTAACAAAGAACAGACCATACGATGTCCATATCATATGAACTGTACACTACTTAAATGGTAGGTAAGTCTATTGTAGGAAGCATTAAATACTGAAGTAACTATTTTTAAAAATCAGTTTGAAATCATCAAAGGTCTTGTAGGATTTCTTCACACAAGCTGCATTGCCAGTGCTAAGATACACTTCAGCAAAGATTGCAGAATTGCCCTCAAACTGTGTACTTTGACCAAATATTTCCTACCACAAGCAGCAACACAACTGTCCATAGGATTCCTGTGGTCATCAGTGCTAACACATTATCATTGAAAACCTACTCCACACACACAACATTCCTTAAAGCTTCAGCAGCTGAGGATGTTAAGGAGTTCAACAGTACACAGGGGGTTGGGAAAGCCCTAGAGATATTTTGGTAGAAAATCTTTGCCCAAGATGAGTGAGATAAAAATTAACAGCTCCCACAGTTGGACTTTTTCTGGAACACAATTAGAACACCAGGCTAGGTATTACCATAATAAGTAACAGCTCTGGGAAAAGACCCGAGAGTCATAACTCAGCCTGTTTCTCACTCCCTTTAAGACCCATTACCTTACAACTCTTCATTGAGCTAAGGCTCTCAGTGCTTGGAAATGCAGGTTTTTCCACACACTAAGACTAGAGATTTTAATGTCAGGAGGAACAATTGCAATCATCTGTCTGGTCTTCTGTAGCACAGGAGACTTCTTTGAATTAAATCTTTCACAAATTTCTTAAACTCAGCTGACTGCCCCTTGATTTTTTTTTACCATAAACATGGTTTCCAAACCCTTCACCCTTCCATCTGACAGATCTTCTCCAAAGGCCTTCCCAAGTAACAATACCCTCTAAATTGCGAGCGCCCAGTAAAAACAGAAGACCCCAGCAACAGTCAAACTCACAAAGGTAGCAATACTCCCTTTAATACCTGACTGTCCCTTTATAAATTCAAGAATCACAACAGGCTACAGTTTCACTTTCACCAAAGTAAGTGATTAAATGCACAGAAAATGCAAACTATTCAGGTCTTCCAAAACTTTCCAAAAGCTCAATGTATAAAGCCACTGTTCCCTGAATTTACCTTCTTAAAGGAAAGGTTTAGGTGCAGCTGTGCCCTTTTAAATTAGAACAGTAGGAATCTAACAGGCCTCTAAAGACTCTGCAGGTGTGAATTTAAAACAATTCTACTGTGCATCTGGAAATAAATCATACCAGAGAGTGATGGACCTTTAGCTTCTCTTAGAAATCACAACATGACTCTAGACTGGGTACTGTACAAACAGCAGAAGGTATTACAGGCCCAGTTCTAATTCCAGCTATAGCAACAGCTTCCCTTCCTAGAACACTGCCCGGATTTGTCTGTTACAGCCCTTCGTAAGTGGTTTAATAGTAACTAAGCCTTTTAGTCCCAACTTGGGCAGCAGGGAGACCTCAGATCTTCAAGGACAAAGGTCTGTAGTGTATCCTTACTCCACCCTGGGCCCAGAAGGGTCATGAGAAGGCTAAGAAAACTCCTACATGCAATGATAACGGTATTCTTCTCCCTTCCAAACAACCAAAATTTAACAGCAGGGATCTCTCACTTCTTAAGCTAAAAAGCAACTCCCACACCTTTTAGTTATCCCTCTGAAAACTTATCTGCCCCATATTTTACTTTAGGCCCTGCCAAGGTGCAGCTCTGTTTATACAGCCAGTGTGTAACTCCAACTGCAATAAAAACCTCCCGTTTTGCCTGGGCAACCCCTTCTACCCTGCCATGCACTGTCTGGATACACACGGGGCAAGTTACTTCATCGTGATTGTGCCAACGCATTTGAGGAAAACTGGGGAAGACATTCTTTTGCGCAGAAGGCATAAGAGCTTCAATCACAATCCAGTAACCTTAATCACCTTTGGACAGGGCCCTGACTCTCAGTCAAGCAATAGTTACTCTTCTCACCCTGGCGAAAGGTTTGTAAATAAACAAAGCAAAAAACCCCATGCATAATGAAAGACCTTATTAAACTCTAACTTTTGCAGTTCTAGCAGAATAGATACTGTGCCAAACAGTTAAGTAACTATTTAACTACACAATAAATTTGAACCAGAGTAACCAGAGAGGCTTTACAGTACACAATACTTTCAGTTCCATCAGCAATTATAACAAACATTAGCTAGAAGTAATTTACCTCAGTCTCTGACATTTCTGCCACAATCTCATCTTCTTTAAACACACGGATGTCAAAATCTTCAGAGCCAACGAGAAGCTAGGAAAAAATAGAGTCTACCTTAAAAATAGTTATTCAAGCTAAGGAAATAAAAAGGACATACTCCAGGACCCAGAGGGCAATTAAATATTCCAAGTCCAGCAATGAAGAGGTACTAACAGCCGTGCGAAAAGTTGCCAGTGGAACAAAAGGTACCCTCTGTCAAGACAAGATTTCAGAAGTCTCCCGTTGATCGAGTATTAATTATACCTTTTCTTGTCAAGCTAGACTCTACAAAAGCGTAGTGAAATATCTGGGATAGGAATGAGAAAAGATACTTTGGAACATCAGGGCTATGCTTTTTTTTACTGTAAAAGATTCAGTGTTATAATTCATAACTGCAATTATACACATCAAAATATACACATTATACTACATTGCCTGTGTTGGAGCAGGAGACCTGCAACTCAGTTCTGACTTGTACTACATGGGTTGACAGAAACAGCGACTCCCAGTTTGCCTGTGAGCAAACAGCTGGGCAAAAAGGAAAAAAATCATTGCTTAGCACTGAACATCCCTCATTTAAAAAAAATCAAAACGAATGAATCCACGTATCAAACCATCGCTGATCCTGCAAGCTAAATGGCAGCTGCCACCACTGCAAAGCATGGGTAAAATGGGCTTTCACTTGATTCAAATGATTATACAAATAGGATATCAGCACTGAATTGGGTCTTCTGGATTCTCATTCCTTATCGTTTCTTACATCTTAGTTCTTTTCCTGTTTCTCAGTTGAGCAGGTAGAAGGTATTAACTGAAAAGGAGCCCCGTGGAAAAGCACTTTCTAAAGATGGTGACAAGTCACAGCTTCTCTTTTGCAAACTGAGAAACCAAGGAACAGATCTGCTTAGTGCCTTGCCCATAAAAACACCCATGAAATCAGTGACAAACAGAATTATAAATGAAAGTTTAAGACCTGGTAGTACCTTTCCCCACTGGAACCAATGACTCTTCCATCTTTACTTGGCAGAATAGACACAAATCTGTATCAAAGTTGGATTTTTAAAAAGATTAGACTTTTTTTCTTACAAAGTAAAGATGCTTCAAATTATGACAAACTAAATTACACCAGGTTAAGCTTACTGTAGCTGTTGAAATAATTTACAAGAAATAACATATGTGAGAGGTACAGATTTCTTGACAAGTCCCAACTACCAGCAAAAAGTGACCAGCTAAAAGCACAGAATCCCGAAACAATTACTGGTGATGCTGCATTTCCCAGAGGTGCCTAGATGTTTTTTCATTCAGTTTGATTCAACTCGTCCGCCTCAGTGACTTTCATGCCACTGGATTGGAATTTGAAAAAGCAAGGAAAAAGTTTTTCCTCCCAAGTCTTTGGCCAAGATGGGAGAAAGTAACCTGTATCAATCTAAAATCCTGAGGAAGACAGTGATTGCAACAAATTAGTTTTGTTAGCTACTAAATGACAGAAGTGTATTCATGCAGTTTTAAAATCAGTCAATTTCAAATGTAGTCATGTTTTTACTGGGGCCGGAAGAATGGAAATGAAGGCAGCACACACATTTATCAGATAAGACACAAAGTGATAAACAATTTAAAAAGATCTTTCTGTGCATTTTCTCAGAACTTCAATTTTAAACTAATTTTAAACAAAAGTCACAAATAAAAATCACCTACATAATTAAGATTAAAAAGAACCCTAAAAAAAATCTCAGCAAATGCATTCTGGGCTAACTGGCAGGGTAAGTTAGTTGGATAATGCATCCAACTCTGCTTAGCTCAAAGTAGCATCAGATTGCACCAACTGCTGAGAAAGAACCTTTTTCAAGCAGAAAACAATAGCAAAAACAAAAAACCATTTAGAAGCACAAGAGCAAAACATTTACAGTTAGTGCCATAGATCAGTTTCCTGGTTTCTGAATCTTTATACACTGTCTCCACTTTCTACAACCACCTCTCAGCACATTAAAAAAACCACACCCTAAGAGAAGCTGTGCAGAAATAGATTGGAAAACCTGAGATTTTTTCATCTCCTGAAGATCCCAATCAAGCACAGGTCTGTATCAGTTCAGTATTTATAAAAAACACATAAGAGGGTAGAGGCCCCTTACATGTCACAATAAACATTACATAGTCCAAGTAAAATTCCAAACAAGGATTTTTTTGGAAACTAAACAGAAAAGCTTAAGTAATTATGATTAAAATTGAAAGACAGATGACAAAAGTAAGTATTTTTAGCACGGTGGTTTAACATCATATTTACTTGCATGTGACGTATGCTAGGAAGCCATTACTTTTCTTAAAGATTCATACTTATAAGCATGATTCTTCAATTCATTTGGGATGGAAGAACATTTACCACAGAGAATGCCATACAAATTCACGACTTCATCCATCCCTTGCAGCCTGCATGATCAGAATGGCAGCTGTTTCCTATTGGTTGTCTCACATCTTATCAGCAAGATGCTTGTTACAAGTTATCTTCATTCAAAATCAGAAAAACAAACAATATTTCATTTCCCCGTGTCACTATGAAGAAACAGGAGGACTGGATGTGAAGAGAGATTTCTTGATTTTACCAATCTAAGTGAAGCTCTTCACAGCACAGCTTTTTAAGAGCTCACTCTTACATGTAAGATCTTGCAAGTTGTTTCTCTGAAATTTGAAAAAGTATTTATAACCACATTCAAGAAATACCACTGAAATAGATGCCTTGCAAATGATGATCACAGGCATTTCATTGTATTTCTCCTGGTGTAGTTCAGAAAAACGAGAGACGTTTTCCATTACAGCTAGCAATCGATTCACCAAAGCAAGGCAGTAACGCTGTAAAGACTCCAGATGTGCCTGGTTTTACACGCTCCGAGGAGTGCCAGAGACCAGTGCTGCTCCCTGTACACGGGCTGAGCATTTATGCACGTCTTTGCCGGGCCGGAGTCTGAAAAAGGCACAACTTCCACGCAGGGATCACTTTAACTGGTAATGTGTGTCAGTCATATTTGATAACCCATGGTTTTTTATTATCATTTCACTACAAGACCATGAACACAGCTGAATTCACATGTAAACGGTTACAAACCTCATTTTTGCCATCACCATCAAAGTCACACAGTGCTAATGAACGAACGTTGTCTCCAGTAACCTAAAATGAGAAAGACCGTCCTCAATACTGATGATAGCTGTCAGAAGCTAAACTATTTTTATGATCTCAATTGCAACAGAACAATTGACATAGTCAACATTCAAGCAACATCTGAGTGCACTGAATACATGTCCAAAATACAGTTTAAGCTCTGAGATAAATTAAGAAAGATCAACAACCAAATTAATATTTATCATATTAAAAAAAAAAAAAAAAAAAGAGGAATTAGTGCCATTGAAAGAATCTTGTAATAACATCAAAAGCATAATGCGTAGCCTTACTGTCCAGAAAAGGTCATTTCCTTCATAATCAAAGCCCTGCAGGGCACAGTTTCCACCAATAATAGCAAGTGGAGATGAAATATCTCCCAGCTTTCCAAGAACTATTGCATTGGCTCCATCTGAAACCTACAGGGAAACATTAAAGGTAAGAGAAACAGCAGACAATGAGACACCAGAGTGCACAAATCAAAAAAAGAGCTTCCAACATTATCGCTATCAGTTTAGCTGAGCTCTGAATACCTATTAGATGTTTTAAATTTTTGTCTTGCTAGGTGATGTGCGACGTATTATGAAAATTTGCTCTTGCATGTGCATACACAGACACACATCACATTCCTATATTCCAGATATTCTAAAGGCAAAATGTTCTGAATACAGTAATATAACTAATGCAAGGAACAGAAGCATAATTAATTGACAAAGTAATGTAAAAACTGTGATCTTTAGAATGGAAAGAAAAAGAAAACAATGAAGATGCTAAAAAAAGCAGACAGTTAAATTAACTTGCCTCTCTGTAAAACAAATCTGAGTTGTTATATACATCATAAGCCAATAAATTAGTCTGTGTTCCAACCAGCAGACAATCATAACCAAGCTGAGGGTTCAGCACTCCCGAAGCCAGACAAGTGATCCCTTGATTAATGTTGAGAAGAGAAATGTCCGAATCTTGGTTACTTTGCACCATTCGGTTTGTGCTTGTTCTCTGCCCTCGGGCATGAGGATTATGAATAAAAACCTGTAGAAACAGAGATATAAATATTATCACCAAGCATGTGTTTGCATACAAACATTAAAGACTACTGTTTCGATAACAACTGCGATGGGGAAGAAGGGCATTCGCTCAACCAAAATGCGGACAAAAGACTGGGGGTTTTGCTGACAATAGTTTCTGACAGTTATTCTTTAGTTTTAAACTATAGCAAAAAAGGGAAACGACAGGAAAAACCCTGCTCTGGCCAGCGGAGTTGTGCTACCTTTGTTCTGTTTGTCCCTGAAAATGGCAACTGACCAGTCTTCAGAGCAAGGTGAAAAAAGCAAACCAAAGGGAGCAACAACAAACTAAACAAATTATATCCAGCTGGTAACAGTGCTACCAAAAATCCCCAAACATTTAGGGCAATTTACCTGGTACCTACCTGTAACCTCCATCTGTAGGTGAACATGGTTAATTTATTAAAAAGGGGCCTGTGACAAATAAGTTTTTATTCTCACTGACCAATATTCAGTCACTGTAATTGTTTGAAGCAGTCAGGGGATCACAGAATATTACACTTAATAGCCTTGGCTTTACGGCTGTGCAGTCTGTCTCTCAGACAAGCCCTTGTTCTATGCAGTTCCTAAAGGCTCCAAAATAAAATTAATAACAATGCTGGGAAACATCACAGATGAACCATGTTTGTATTTCCAGCAACCTAAATGCCTCTGTGGGTTTATGCTTCAACCTACGTTTTGTTTATTAGTTCAGTTGTATTTAAGCCTCTTTTGTTTGTATTTCAAACTCAAACAGAGGCCACACAATGTCTTCTGTTCCCACAAGGCAGTGTTTGCATCACCTACAGAAACCTTAGCACCGTTTCCTTTACAGCACCGAGCTCAGTCTGTTACAGTGCTACGGCTCACCGCTGTAACAGAACGGTAGGATAAAACCCACGGCTTGAAAAAAATCCCGTTGTCCGCTAGAAAATGGGCAAGTTTCCTTGGCGACTTGGGTTATCAACTATTAATTTTTGCAAACTCCCTGTTGCCACAAAGCAGAGCTTCGAGTGTCGCGTCCCCACGCCTGCAGACAGCTCCAGTGCTCTCGGCCTACGGACAGAGGAGAAGCGAGCAAGACCCCTCTCCCTCGCAGGGCTTTCACAACGGGAGGCAGGGAAGCCGGCAGGCGTTAACGCGGTTTTCTGCCGCAGACATCAGCGCGGCACCGGGGCTGCTCAGCAGAGCCAAAACCCCGAGAGCCGCTGCGACCTCCGCAACGCCGCAGGCCCCCTCCGAGCGCCGTGTCTGTGACCCCGCGGCCGAGGAGCGCGGGGCCTGCCGGCCCCAAAGCGCCGGCCTGGGCCCCGGGGGGCGTGGGACGCCGCGGCAGCACCGCCAGGGCAGGCCCCGGCGGCCGCCGGCCCCCAAGAAGGGCCTTTTCCCCTCAGCTCGGCGGGCGCACGGAGCCCCCCGCCCCGCCCGCCCGCGGCCCGGCCCCCTGAGGGGAGGCGGGCGGGATGGCGGGCCGCGCCGCCCCCTTACCTTGCCCGCCTGGGTGGCGGCCGCCAGGCAGGGGTGCGTCCCGTCGTACCGGCCCAGCGCCACCATGCGGGGCAGGATCTTGTGGTTGAGCTTCAGCGTGAACACGGGCACCAGCATGGCGGCGGCGACAGCCGGGCGGGCCGGGCCGGGCCGGGCCGCGGGCCCCGCCGCCGGACGCGGGCTCTGCCGAGGCCACGCACCGCCCG
>VZTQ01012471.1:0-10318 GCA_013400755.1 Pelecanoides urinatrix | reverse complement strand
GGTGCAGGGGGGCAGTGGGGGGAGCTGGGGGCAGGAGGGCAGAGGCCATTGCTCCCCAGGCGGCAGCAGCAGCCCCCAACACCCGCACCACCATCCCGGTCCCAGCTCCCTCGAGGGGTCAGCACCCAGTTTGGGCCAGGCAGCTGCCCCCAGCCCCCTCATCTCCCCCTCATCGCTGCCCCTCCAGCTCCCACTGGCGCCTGCACTAGCAGCCCGGCGCTTGGTGGTAAACCAAAAATATCTGGAACACCCATAAAACCAAACCCAGTGTTAAAACACTCCATGCTGCCCGGGAAAAAGCAACCTCAAAGCATTTGTGCCACTCTTTTATGGGCTTACGCACCGGTTTGTACAGAATCCAGCCGGGAGGAGGTTGGAAATGGGGGGACGAAGGGTGAACCCCCCCCGAGCTGCAGCATAAACGGTGATGCTGGTCCCCATCCTGGCGTGGATTTCGGTACCCAGACCCTTACGGGTCCCCAGGGTCCCCTCTCCCCGCAGCGACCGCTCCCTGCCTCTCCGCAGGCTGGATGGGGAAACGCTGGCTCAAGGTCGTGACTTTAGAAATTCTTAAATTATTTTGGCTTTAAGAAATAATTTTAACACTATAACCTTCACGGGTGCCATAAATAAGCCGCGCTCTCCGACCGGCGCCCGAATCCAGCACCTGCCATCCACTGGCACCTTACCACCCCCATCCCAGCAAGAGGCAGGTTTGGAAAAGGATGCGCTGGGACACCAGCCCTTCCCTGCAGAGGCCACCAGACCGAGGCAGAGATTCATTTATTTCTAGGAAAGCTGGCAGGCGCCTCCCGGTTGGCATTTACTTGTGCATGGGCCAAGCCCTGGCCAGCAGCGGCGTCCCTGCCCTGCATGCGAAGGAGAGCTCTCAAAGGCAGCGCTCGAGCGGAGATCATGCGACTCCGAATGTGACAACCGTCTTTTTCTCTTTTTTTTTAATTGTTTTTACCAAGTTTTTCTGGCAGCTCTATCAATGTGCCATTATACTTGCGGATAATGAGGCAGCAATCGCACGCGGCATATTAAAGAAGGGGGTTTTTTTCCCCTTTGTGGATCCATTTTGGGCAAGCGTGGGTCTCGGTGCCAGCCTTGCAGCAGGTCCCCCCTCCTGGGTGCCGGTTTGGGTACCGGAGCACAAAGCCAAAGCCCCGGCGTGAACTCAGACGGGCAACAGGGCGTTGCTCAAGCCCAGCAAATGCTGCTGCCCTCCCAGGGAAAATCCCCAGCTCCCCTCCCAGCAGCGCCAAGCGTTGCTCTGACGGGCTCTGCAAACCCGACCCAGCAAAACGGGGAAAAAACCTGCACTCAGGGACCTTTATAGGCTGGTAAAATTGTAAATAGATGAAAATTCCAGCTTCTCGCTAAATATGTATGATCTGGGCTGTAAATATTATTTTGCATCTCTAATTATGGTATTGGGTTTGGTGTGTCTGCAACGCGGTTAAATCACACTGCCTGTTACAGCTGCCACTTTGAATTTGCTGGCTCTGAAACTCTTAAAATTGAAATCATGACTTTTAGTACTCATTTCCCGGCGTTTGAAAGGCCTGTCATCTATACGTGCAGCATCTAGCCCCCAGTTCGGCGACTGCCCCGCTCAGGTCGCAGCCGTCCAGCTGCGCTTGGGACAGGGGTCCTTCCCTTTCCCCACTTCTATACGGGGGGAAATCCCGTATGATCCTCGCTGAGCCCCTGGGGCTGCTGTAGGGCCGCGGTCGGTGCGGCTGCACTCAAGGGGTGACTCGGCTGTGCCGTCGGAGCAGGGGTCTCAATATCCAGCAGGAGATCATCGCCGTCCTTCCCGAGTGACCCCGGAGCTGCTCTGCACAAGCTGAGCAAGGCTGTGACCAGTGTTTGCTCTTTTCTAGCTCTGGGGGAATATAAATATATATATATCTCAATCATATCATAAGAATAGAATAGAATAGAATAGAAAATAGAATGATATAATACGATATAATACGATATAATACAATATAATACAATATAATACAATATAATGCGATATGATATGTTATGATATGATATGATATAATATAATATAATGTAATGTAATGTAATGTAATATAATATAATATAATATAATATAATATAATATAATATAATATAATAATATTGGAGTTGGAGTCGATGATCCTTATGGGTCCCTTCCAACCTGAGATATTCTACGATGCTATGAACATTATTTACTATAATATTATATATATATACCATACCATACCATACCATACCATACCATACCATACCATACCATACCATAATCAAAACATGCTCAGCCCTGGTTGCTGGCTTTCTAGGCATGTTGCACAGAGAAGCTGGCGGCGACAACACAACAGGTACGAGGATCGTCCCCCACCCAGGAGCCGTTTCTTGGCAAAGACTTCAAATCTAACCGAAAATTCACGGTGCTCTCGCCTGCCTGGCGGGGGGTCCTCCTGCTTGGTCTCCCCCCGGGTGAGATGCTAAACCCTGAGGAGCACTTAGCTACTGAGCTTAGGAAAACATTGACAAAAATAACCTGGAGGAGGGGGATAATATGGCCGGAGGGAGCGGGGCGGGATGAGCAATCACATCTACACACCTAAATACTTCTTAAAATGAAGCCCGAGCCTGTCTGAGCAGCAGTAAACCAGCTTTGCTGTCTGCAGGGGCTTTTCTCCTTCCCCATCCCAGGTTTGCTGCCTGAGCCGGTGTTGCATTTCTTCCCGCATTCCATGCACATCCCTGGGATCGGAGATATCTTCAGATGGGGATGGGAAGAGCCACTGCACCGGATCCTGCCTCCCCCGAGAGCAGCTACCGCTGCTCTCGGGGGAGGCAGGATCCGGCGCAGCGGCTGCGTGAATCATTCCTGGGATAGACAATCCCGATCTCTGGATCTCAGGAACAGGGCTATGAAGACATCAAGGAAAATATCACATCCTTTTATTTCACGCCTTTATACCGAGGGGGTTGGTGTTTTCTTTTGCAAGCTCAGGCAAGTGTCTACTCATCCCCTCTACTCTCGGCTTCTAATTAGCAACTAAAGGGGAATAAAATAATTAAATATGCCCAAGGTAACGATACTTGGAAATTTCAGGTCACGTTTGCAGCCGGGGGAGGTGGCGAGTAGTTGGAGCAGGTGAGTTTGAAGTCTGTGGGAACCTGAAAGACACAAAAGGGAAGGGAAGATGGAGGGGGAAAAGAATAAAAAAAACACAACCAACCAAAGAAAAAGAAGAAAATCCAAATTATACACTGGGAAAGCATTAGATTTGTGAGTTAAAATGATGCCTAGAGTTAAGGTGATGCTTAAAGCCTGTCCGCGCAGGTGCCAGCAGTGTTGGGCAAGCAGGGGGACACCTGGGGACCCCCTTTCCCGGGAGGGTCTGCAGGGGTGCGGGGCAGCCCCTGACCCACCCGTACTCTGCTCCCGCAGGTGGGGGACAAGGTAAATTCGAACCCTTTTATTTCCCAGCCAAAACTTGGTCGGTCGTCACCCCCTTCCTCCCCTTGGGGGCTGCAATTCTGCCCTCGTTAGACCTCGAAGTAATTCCCATTAACATTTATGAGAATTTCATGATCAAAAGACGAATCAGCCCTTTCATCTTCCAGACGTGCCCGAACACACATCGCCCGGCCCCAAAACCCCGTACCGCCGGGTGGGAGCTCCCGCCTTGTGCCGGGGTCCCCAAAACCAGCGGGGGTTTGCGGGGTCGGGCTCACTCTCCTGGACCCAATTGCACGATGTCAGTTCAGCATTTCTTCCTTTCCCTTCCACCCAAGAATAAATAATTAGCAAATCACCACCCTCTCCGCAGTGGTTTGTTCAAGGGGAAGGTAATATTGATAGCTCATTTCCAGATAAGAAATAGGGAATAAATTTCAAGCCCTTGCCCGGAGCCATAGGACGAGCCGGGCTCAGAAACCCGGACTTGGGAGCCCCAGCCCCAGCGCAGCCGGCTGGGTTTTGCAAGGCGGCTCCTAACCAGCCCACATCAAAGCGTGCTGCAGGGTTGTGAAAGCGTTGCAGTATTGCAGGCGGTGCAATTCCTGCTTAATGAAAATCTGCTCATCCCCTTCCCGCTGCGAGCGGGCCCTCGCCAAAGGGGTGTTTCTGTTGCTCCAGACGTGAGCGAAGCCCACCAAGAAGGGCGTTTACCCGGGTAAACAGAGACACGCCGTGTGTCTGCCGATAGCTGAGCATCCGGAGAAGCACCAGCTGGGATCTATTTTCCCAAAGCTGCGATCGAGGTGCGGGCAGGGGTTTGGCAGGAACGCGGGCAGCTCCTGGGGAAGGGGCGAGGAGGAAAAGCAGACGACGGGCTTAGCTCACGTCTGCCACCGAGACCAGAACCAGTCTTTGCTCACTGTTTTCTGGGGGCGGGGGAGGGAGAATAAAAAAAAGCAGCCTTCACAGCATGAGGTCACCCACCGATCCGGTTTCACTCCCAAATGGTTTCCAAGGCTTTGCCTATGCACATGGGGAGCGGTTGGGAATGGCTTCCCGGGGCAGGCGCAGGGTGATTCATCCTCTTCCTCCTCTGCCAAAGAGCTGGCAAGCGCTGGCAAAACAAAACGACGTCAGCACCTATTTCCCCTGGTTTAAACACTTGTTTATCATCAGCAAATAATAACCTGAGCTACTTGGCAAATAAAAGCCAAGCCTGCTTTCTAAGCAACGACCGCTCCCACGGCTTCCTACGGGATTTCAGCGTTTCGAGTGCACTGTGGGTTTGCTGGGTGCTGGGTGGGGGGGATGCATAAGCCCCCTGATTTTCTCTGTTTCAGTTTGAAAGGCTGGTCCCAGGTGGGTTACAGTTCCTTGCACCCCCAGCTCTCCTGCCCAGGGCCCGGCACGTACAGGCAGCTGGAGCGGGCAGAGCTGAGCCGCCCCGGGTGCTGCCGCAGCGTCGGGGTACCCCTGGGTGCCCCGCACAGCCAGGGTGCCACGGGGCATCGGCTCCCTGCCCGGCAAGCAGCAGGCAACGGTGAGGGGCTGTGTACCCCCAGGGACTGTCCCCAAGGTCTCCGTCCCGTGCCCACCCTGGTTTCGCAGCTCGTTGGCATCCCCGCCCGCGGGCCGCACCGACTTGAGCCACGGCGCTTTGCCAGCGGAAGGAGGGGTCACCGAACCCGGCGCTGCTCGGGAGGGGATGGCGAGCCCGGAGCGGGTGCTCTGGGGAGACACGTGCCCTCGGAGAGGGGAGAGGGGGGCCTGTAGTTGCCTGCAGGGTCCCCCAAAGGTGACATGCTGGGGTGGCTGCAGAAAATCGTGGGCGGCCGGAGGCAGAAACAGGTTCATCACGTGCCGTGGCGTGACCGTGGGTGAGTGGAGCCGCGGGGTGCCAGGTCACCGCTTCGGGAGCCGGCTGCTGCCCCTTCCTCCCCGCCTGCCTGGCACCAGCACTGAGTCACCGCCAGCCGCCGGCACCAGCTCCGGCACCGTCCCGTGGCTTTCGGCAATCAGCCACCCCGGGTGTCGCAGGCGCCTGTGGCAGGGACGGGTGCCTCTGCCGCATCTTCCTGAAGGTCCTTCTCTCCTTTCTGGGGAGCCCCGTCCCTGCCATGCCCCGCAGAGCCATTACCCCGGCTCAGCCATCGCCATCCCACCAGTGAGTGTCGTCTCCAGCTCTGCCTGGAGCGCCGGAGCATCCCGCTGACTCACCCGCCTTAATTCGCCCGGCGGTCTCGGGGTGATTGCCACGGAAGTGCCTGGGGACAGAGCCAGGAATCCCACGCAGGGGACACGGACACCAAGGGGTACAGCTCTGGCATGGCAAGGGCTGGCGAATAATTGCCGCGCAGGGATCCTACCTGTTTTGCTCGGCTCTGGGGAGCAGCATCAGGCTTATTTAAATGATGGGGAACCCCCAGGCTCTCCCAGCAAATGGAGGACAGGGGCCAGAAGGCAAACTGGGGCTCACAGGGCCTTGTAATGGTGGGTATTTAAGCAGGAGGAAGGTCTCTCCAGGGCCCCAGCTCTGCATCTCATCACCCCAATTACAGGCTGCTCCCGGAGGTGGCCCAGCTGATCTGTCTGACTGACAACCCACTGCTCCGGCTCCATCCCAAATTAATTACAGAACGGACCAGGAGCAACACAAGACCTCCCAGACCCCTAGTCCCAAGTCCTCCTGCATCACCTGGAAGATGCTTTTTTCCTTCATGTAAAGAAAGGAAGGAAAGAAGGGAAAAAGCTGGGGTCCGAGCTGAGAATAGGTGCTGGAGAGCTTTCCCTCCACCCCGTCCGTGCGTGGCAAGGGTTGTACAGCACAGCCGACGTCGTTCTGTTCCCCCAGTGTGGGCTTCGCCTTCCTCCCCCAGGCTGGAGGAGAGAGACCACTTTGGATGGGTCACCCGTCCCCACATCCCTGGGCCACCACCAGCCAGGGACAGGGACAATCTGCCAACGCCACGGCTTTGCCAGGGTGGCCAAGGGTGCCAGGTGGTGCGGGAGGACAGAGCGGATGCCGCAGTGGCATTGCTGTTCCCCACGCATCCATCACGACACGGCTGGAAGCATATTCCTGCACTGGGGGAGTGCTCCGCTAGTTATTTTGGGGACCCTGAGGAGATGTCCCCCCCTCTGCCATGACACCCACAGCACAGGGGACCATAGCCGGGGCCGGTGGGTGGCCACTTGCACGAGTGTTCCCCGGGATGTTTGTGTTTCCCTGCTCCCGCGGGAGCGACTGATGTCCTTGGCACGCGCCTGGTCCCTGGCACCGGCCCCGCCATCACGCCCCGGTGCATCATCAGCAGCGTGACACTGACACGACCGCAGGGCTGGCACGCCGGGGCACCGACGAGCCGCTGCCGGGGCGGCGGGGGTGAGGAAAGGGCCCGTTGGCTCTGCCTTCCTTAGACTTTTACGTACCGATTTCCCACCCTGGTCTGGCTGGGCTGGAGGAGACGCCGAGTCGGGGCGCTGGCACCGCTCCCCACCAGGTCACCCAACAAGCTCCCAACATGCCCAGACAGCTGGGTGGTAAAAATACTCCCTGGCCTGCTGTTTCGGCTGGATTAGCATCGCCTCCAACAAACCGCCTTAGCCAGGCACCGTAGGCAAAATGCCAGCCAGGATAAAACCCCGAAGCAAAGGAGTTTTGGAGCGCGGGGCAGCCGGGATGGGGTACCATCAGCACTGCGGAGCAAGCAAAAACCCCAGGGGTGAGGAGGAAGGATGCTCCATGGCTGGCAATGCCTCCCCGCACCCAAAATCTCAGAAAGCATCATTTTTTTCGCTCTTTCCTCCCCAAAACCTCACTGTTCTTTCGAGTGGGTGGGTAAAACCCGCCGGAGGAGTTGACCAGGGTGATGGCAGATCGCCCGCCACCCTCCTCCCCTGCACACCCGGCTGATGGCGTGCAGAAATTAATTCAGACGAGTGGGATGGAGCACTGCAGCCGGGACGGAGACGGGGCCCCTGAGGTGCCATGCGCGGCGCCGAGGGGACGTGGGCGCCGCCATCCCGGGGCGCTGGGAGGGCACGGCAGGCTCTGGCCGGGCCAGTCCAGCTTGTTGCTGTTCCCGCTCGCGGGGAGGGTGTCAGAGCCACGGGACAGGGTCTGGGGCAGGGACCGCATGCCTGTCACGCCACCGTGCCAGCTCCCCATCACCCCACTGTGCCAGCTTTGGGAGGTGGGGGCTGAGAGCTCCCGGCAGCGGTGGCAGCCCTGAGGTCAATGTACCCCCCCCCAAGACATGTAGGGGCTCCGCAGCTTGATTTTGGCAAAGGGTCAGGCTGCGGGGGCTTCCCTGGGTGTCCCCCACTCAGCCCCCAACCCATGGGAGTGGAGCAACGCTCCCAAGGCAGGTGCCATCCGTGTGATGAGAGCTGACCGTTCTCTGCAACCCCCCCCCCAACAACTCAGCGGGGAGCGGTGACCACCCGAGGCAGCCCCCGGCACCCCAGGGAGGGGGGGCGGGACGTGGGAGCCCCCGGTCCTGCCCGGCCGCCCGGGGAGTGAATCAGCAGCGCCCGGGGCAGGAGCGGGGCTGAGCCGTGCGCAGGCTGCGAGGGGCGGAGGTTTTGCACTCGCTCTCGCCCGGCCAAGGATAAATAGAAGGCAGCCACGAGTCCTGCCAAAGCCGTTCTTCCCATCGCCCAGCGCAATGTACAGCCGGCACCCAGCCCCCAGCCCAGGCGGACATGGACTCCCAGGATTGCCCTTGCGCCACGGGTAAGCAGCGCTTCCCTCCGCCCCGGCCCCGGGGGGCTGCGGGAGCCGGAGCATCCCAGCGGGACCACCGACGCTCCCGCTCGCCGGCCTCCTCCGCCATCCCCGACACTCTCATCCTGGCCGGGCTGGCTGCTGGAATCCTTTCCCAGCGTTGTGGTGGCAAACCTGGAGCATCTCACCGGGAAGCGGCCGGGAATGCCGTGACCTCCCCGCTGAGGGAGGCCGAAGCCCCGGAGCACCCCCGCTGATCCCCGGGGAGGTGGGGATCCCTTCCCACCGCCTGCTCTCACCCTTCTCCTTTTCTCTGTGTTTTAGGTGGCACCTGCACCTGCGGGGACAACTGCAAATGCAAAAACTGCAAATGCACATCGTGCAAAAAAGGTAAGGGGGGGTCCCCGAGCCCCACGGGGTGGGCAAAAACACTCGTGGGGGTTTTCACTACGCATCCCTGGACGCACTGAATCAAATCAAGCTCAGCGTTGCCAGAGTTGAGTTTATTCCTCCCATATTTTTTTGCCCCCAGGGTGAATTCCGACCCCCCCCCGCCCCAGGCAGTACAAACCACCCCGAACAACCCAAACCTCCGTGTACCCCTCGCTGGTGCCTCAGGCTCCGCGCAAGGGGATGGGAGGCAACCGGCACCGGGATTTCTTCTGGCTGCTCCTGATGCCATCACCCCCGGGCAGAGCTGTGTGCGGGAGGGTTTGCACGGGGCGGGGGGAGCCCGGGGAGCCCCTGGGGGTCCCGCACCCTCCTGCTGCTTCCCCAGCACCAACCCTGGCTGCAAAAACACCCCGGGGAGACAGCGCCGGGGATGAGGATGCTGCTAAAAGCGGAGGACACGAGTTAGTGGGAGATCTCCAAACCAACCACCCNCCACCCACCCCCCACGGGACCCCCCAATCCCCACCCTGAGATCCCCCTGGGAATGTCCCCGACTTATTTTTCTCCCCCCCCTGCAGGCTGCTGCTCCTGTTGCCCGGCGGGATGTGCCAAGTGCGCGCAGGGCTGCGTCTGCAAGGGGCCCCCCTCCGCCAAGTGCAGCTGTTGCAAATAGGGACCCCCGGCTGCACGTCTGGGGGGGCTGAAGATGAATAACCTTATTGTGTATGTTGGGTTTTTTTTATATGTGTTCAGATATCTTTAGTGTTTGTCACTTGTGATGTGTAATAAGCTACCTAAATAAAGTGATGTGTATATAAAGGTCTATAAGGAACCTGGCGCTTCTGTTGGATGGGGTGGTTTCGCTGGGGAGCGGGAGGGCAGCACTTTTGGGGGGTCATGGCAAAGAGCCCGCGTCTTGTTTTTGCTCCTTTCTTCCAATCTTGGCTCTGCCCTCCCTTACCAGCAGCTCTGACTCCTGTTTTAACACTTTCCCTGCACAAGAAGGTAATTTATAGTTGGGTTTTTTTTTTCCCCCACCCTGTTGTTACCCAAGGGCAAATCCCATGCTCTCTCCTCCACCAGAAATCCTCAGGGCTAATGAGCAGCTCGTTATTACAAGCCTTCACCGACAGCATAATAACCGCTGCAGCCCTGCCCATTTCCAGGGGTAACGTTTCCACAGCAGGTGGGTGGCAGGGAAACAGGTTTAGTTTTCCTCCTGGCAGTTTAGTTGAACTGGCTGAAAGAACCACCCTGCTTCTCCTGCCGCCACCGCTGCCAGCCCACAGGGCGCTTCTGCGGGGAGCCTCAGGTGACCTGGATGCCCGTGATGGGTTGCGATGCCCATGCCAAGGTGCAATACTCGCGATGGGTTGCGGTGCCCACAATGGGGTGCAATGCCTGCAATAGGGTACAGTGCTCACGATGCGGCGCGACGCCTGTGATGGGGTGCGATACCTGCAATGGGATGCGATACCCGTGATGGGTTGCAGTGCCCACGCCAGGGTGCAATGCCCATGATGGGATGTGATGCCCGCGATAGGTTGTGATGCCCGTGCCAGGGTGCAACACCTGCGATGGGATGTGATGCCCACGCCAGCGTGCAATGCCCACGATGGGATGTGATGCCTGTGCCAGGGTGCAATACCTGCGATGGGATGTGATGCCCACGCCAGCGTGCAATGCCCACGATGGGATGTGATGCCTGCAACGGGTTGCAATGCTGTGTCGTTTAACCCGGCAGGCAG